>JABFPJ010003457.1:0-16079 GCA_022817425.1 Gryon sp. ZL-2020 | reverse complement strand
TATATATATATATCTCTTTATTTAAGTAAAATGTATTAAAAATTGTATAATTTTATACAGTTTTATTCATCTAATTAAAATTTTTTTAAATATATGTGTACCCTTTTTTATCATTTACAGTCAAAATATCATGGGCTTAACATTTTAAATGCATTTATTAAAAAGAATAATTATTTCGATATATGATTGGAAAATGTATGTTCTACGTAATAACATTCTAATTTTTTATTAAAGTCCTAAGAACAGAAATTATTATATTAGTATAAAGCGTTGAAATTTTTGGAATTGACATAAAAATACTTAAATTAAAATCCTAAGAAAAGTTGTTTCATAACAGTCCTCCCATAAAGTACTTTATAAATAACAATTTTGAAATATATTAACTAAATGTTCTTAACTATTACATAAAAATGTTATTAACAAAGTTAATGTTTAATTGAAAGTTAAATAAATTGCGAAGCCCCTTAATGCTGACTACTTTCCTTGCTGACATTTATAGTGAATTGTCTGCCACAGGAGTTCATTAAAACGATACTTCGTTAACCCATTTTCGTACGAATAATGAATAAACGCAATATTCGACTATTTTCTTTATCGATTTAAACTTAAAATATAATAACAAATTACAAAAAAATGTTACAAAGATTGTTAGTAAGTCTTAGTTTAAAAATATAGTAAATAAAATAATTACATTGATCTATAAAAAGAAGCACTACAAATTCAAAATTTTAATTATATAAACTCGAAAATTCAAACACAAATAAAATAAACTGACCATCTTCCGATTTAAAGTCCCAAAAATCAGTTCTGAATGATCTTCCTTTCTTATCTTTCTACTTCACTTTCTTGACACCTTGCTGAAATCATGAAGACCGTTGAAAATAACTATCTCTATGAATACTTGTCATTCACAATTTGGAAAATCCTTGTTTCATTAAATATTAAATATTATTATGTACTTATCCCTCACGAAACGAAAAAATTCAAAATATTCGCACAAATGTATTTGAAATAGATAAAATATATTTTCGGCAAAAAGTTGGATATTTTTAAATATATTCAAATATATATCCCTAGGAGAAAAAGCAGTCTGGATATAGTATGGATGCAATCTGGATACCCTTTGCCAGACTATATCCAGACTAATTTTTATGCTAAAATTATTTTTATGGTAATTTTATTTTTATGGTAAAATAGTGTACCAGCGTCGGGTGCAGTGGCGCCCTCAGCAGTAATATACTATTTCCACGCGGGATTTTACAAACATGTGAAAATATATGCGAAAATATATTTGAGTTTATACAAATATATTCAAAATATATGTTTGCATATATTTAAGCCGCAAAATGTTAGATATTGCATATAGTTTCCATCTTGAGGGATTACGTTTGCAGAAAAAATGCCTTTTTCAGTCGTGCGCAGCGAAGAAAGTTGGAACTAACAGCGCTCTCGTACCGAAAGCTTCGCTTTCGGTACTCGATGCGTGTTTGTTCCAACTTTCGCTCCGCTGCGCAAGACTGAAAAACGTCGTATCGGCCTCAGACGTAATATACTATTAAATTGTTATGTAATTCGGAGTTCTCCAAATGTGTGCAAAGTAATACTTTTTTCTCACACATGTATCGAAAACACATCTTTTCTTCCCTCAAAAGTGGGACGAAAGTGTCACTTTCTCTCCCTCGGGAGGGAAAGTTTGTATAACTTAAATAAGTGAAACAATAGTATATTTTGCACCAAGGGAAAGGAAAAAGGCGGAGAGCATTTTCTTTTATTTTCCATGGTGCAAACGATATTTTTCGCCACAAAGGAGCAGAAAATGCAGTTTCTTTAAAGCCCCCTAGAGATGGAAACTGCATTTTCTGTCACCGTGTGGCGAAATTTTTTTTAACTAGTTACTTTCCATCATTGTTTACATCATCATATCTATCAAATCCATTATAGTTACATCCATCCAAAATTGCGAATTCGACTCATGTGAGATTTCTGCACTCGCCTTGGCTCGTGTATCAACCTCACACTCGTCTAGAATCGGCAACTTTTCGCCCTAGTTGAGGAATATACTATTTCGTCACTCGTAATATACTATTCATCACTTAAATGACGTAATGGAAGATTACTTTTGCTCCGTAGGGATAGAAAGTTACTTTCCTTCCCTAGGGAGAGAAAGTGCCACTTTCGCCATCGGCTCGTGAATAAAGCCTGACACTCGTCTAGAATCGGCAATTTGTCTCCCTAGTTGCAGAACATACTACTCTTTCCCAAAAAGTGGCACTTACTCTTTTTTCCATCTCTAGAGAGGGAAGGTAATCATCTATTATGTCATTTAAGGGATAAAAGCGCTTTTCCTCCCGAGCCAAAGTAAGTGCCACTTTCGTGCCACTTTAGAAGAAAAGATGTGCTTTTAAAGCACGTCTGAGAAAAATGTGTATTATACCTTTCTTGAATAACCCATTTACTGTGTTCAATAGAAATAGTATAATAGAAAAACAGAAATAGACTCATAAATAAATAAAAAATGAGGAGGAAAAGCAGAAATTATTGAAGAGTAATATTGCGAAATGAAATGGAGAGTCGAAAATTCATGGAATTACTGATACGATGAACTCGAGAGTTTTGCCTTTGGTCCACCTACGCTGTTGTCACGGTTATCGAATGCATGTGGGCGTTTATGCGCTCTTATACGAATACGATACCGATGTAGCTTGGTGAGGACGTTGAGGACTAACCAGGTTTAGTCTGAGTAAAGTCATCCAAAGCGTGGGCACGAAGCGGGTCTCCCCACGTGCACACCTGGCCAAGTGAAGGCGAGCACAAAAAAGAAAAAAAAGAATAAATAAAACGCTGCACCGGCACATGCATGCATACATCTTTTTCACATCTATCTATCATCGCACAGCTCTATTTTTATAATCATCGAATTATACATCAATGATTTCGTGTTCTCTTTATGTGATTTTCATTTCTAATGACATTTGGAAAATAGAAATCGTGACGTTCAAATCAACTTGTTACAGATTGAAATCTTAATTAAGTACTCACTGAGAAAAGTAGTTACTGATAGATTTAGTGAAATATAGTAACTTTTTTATGACTGTATAATAACTAATTTATGAAGTAATTTTTAAAAATGTAAGAATGAAAACTACAGTTTGCAAAATTACATGTGTTGGTAATTCAGACATTTTTGCAATTTAAGGTGGGAAATTCGTAAAATCTATCTAAGATTCGCTTGAAATTTGGCAAAAACATTTCTATAAGTTAAATAAGTATACATGATTTTTTCAGCATTTGTTACCTATTTAATTTCGGAGATACTTATTTTTGAATTTGCACTTTTTCTTATATCGTTATATAGATAAGAGTAGCGCCGGCAATGCATCAACGTTGTTTTCGAATGACATTGATGCATATTGACATTGGCGACACTACTTTAATCAATGGAACGATATAAGAAAAAATGCAAGTTCAAAATTAATTATTTTGAAAACTAAATATTGAATTTTTCACCTTAAAACGGTAATTTTTTTTAAATATAAGCAAATGTATAGCAAATTTACTAGTTTTAAGATGAATTATTCCATGGCTATTCTTTCTTAGTGTAATTATATAAATGTTATTTTGTTTTGTAAATTCCAACAAAGAAATTATTTCAGGTTAATTTGTTTAATCTTAAATTTCGGAATTCCTTTTTTAGGTTACAAATTTTAAGTTGAAAAATTACCTTGACTCTTAAAACAAACATGTAATCGTAAAACAACATTATCTATCGCCTATCATTATTACTTCATCACATATTGTTTATCGATCTTGGTATATCTTGACAATCCAATAGCTGAACAAAAATGGATAAGAAACAGAGATGTAATGTCTGAATGTTGTTCTTACAAGCTTCGTCACAAGTGGGAATCTTAATCCTGATCCTACGCTTTACGAAGAAATAAAACTATACCCGAGTCAGAATTTTTAGTTTCACGGAAACAAATAATCTCACAACATTTACTACATTTTCTAATAATGCGATATTATTGGTATAAAGACAGAATACTTGTTAGTTGAGTCTTTAATAAAAATGTACGGAAATGTTATAAAAAGAACATGATATATAATACATTTTCGTATTTAATTATTTAAAAGATATTATTAAAGCAGACAATATTTTGATTTTTTTAATCGAATAATACTTTATTATTAGACTTGTAGTAATAAAATTTGTTACATTATTATTATCTGTGTTCTTCTAAACCTCAGTTTGAAACAGTTTTACTTTAATACTTATATAGTTTTAACTTTAAAACAGTTTTATTATGGGTAACTAACACTAACATTGTTAACGTAAATTTTGAGTAATTATAAACACAAATTCCACAAAAATATTGATAAAATATAACAAATGGAGTTACTTATTTTTTCCTTCTAGCCACAGTATTAATCTAACTTTCCCTGTCCTTTTGAAAAGTTTCGACCTTTGTAAGATCCCCTACGTGGCAATTGCAATACATCTGTTTTCCTTCCCGAAAGCATTAGCAAAATATATATAAATATATTCGCCATATGAAATTTCATTTATGATTTCACCCATATCAAACGCTTTCACATTATTGTCATGCCGGTAATACATTAATTTATGCAGCTTTTGTATCGACCACCACTTTCTAATAAACATTTGTTAAAGAACAAATATTATCATATTGTTTATGATGATAAATAATGTACATATAGATTACACTGTACATAAGTAACAATATGTAGATAAATAAATCCCTATTAAACATTAATATATCACGTATGACTGAGATTAGCTCATATTTTATATATTATTTAAAAAAATAAAAAATTACATTAAATTAAAAATTAAAAAAAAAACTAAAAATTACAATAATGTAAAGTGTATGAAGGTCACTTACCTTAAGGTCTCCAAAGTAATGGTATTACTTACATAGTATACATTCCTATCAATCTTAGTGTAACAATGTTTTCTGAAAGCTGTTGACAATGTTTGAAGTTGGACATCTTTTTGGAATCTGCAATAAAAATAAAAATATTCGTTTAAATTATCAATTCTAATATATAATTGTGAGTGAATATAGTTTGTTTGAGTATTTGTTATTCTTATATTCAAATAATAAACATTACTTGTTACTGAATTGGAATTTAACGTTAGAAAACACTTTTCGCTGAAAGGATCAAGATTGAAGAAGCAGTATTGCCATTGATGCAGAACTATAAAAAAAATCACGATCATGACTATCATGTTTCGGTAACTATAAAATATGAGCAGGTTGTGGCAAAGCAACCCTCAGCAAATAAAGAACCGAAGTATAAGTAATCATTACTTATATATTATACCTCTTCAGTTTCGAAATACAGCGAATTAATGGAAATTCTTTTATTTTGTTATTCAATCCCAACAAACACGACGGGTATCATTATCACATTATGCTTATTTTCTCAATATTTTAATGCTACATAGTATAAATGTCCCTCGTATGCCTTACATAATTACAAATTAACCTTATCATAGAAAGAAGCAATTGTTTCTAAAGACAAACAATTATATTTTTTTTGTTTTGCCTTTTTGACATAAAACTTGCAGAAATAAAAAAATGTGTTTTCAGTGTCTCGCAATTGTCTGCATCTTAAAGTTACAAGACTAATATCGAAGGAAATCGTGGGCGAAGAATGTGTGGAGGCGAAGAGTCGATGTTTCCAATGCGCGACTGAAAGCAGTCAAACTTTCAAATTTTAAATAAAACTTATTTTTACTATTACTTAATGTAAAACGCAAAATTTAACTTTCTGCAATTTCTTTGCAAACATGACTACAAAATTATTTTTTTTTTCAAATCCTTTTTTAAGATTAGTTTAAACGTTCAACGATAAGTAAATATCATTATTCGTGGTTTTTGTTTATTGTCAGTGTTGTAGCAACAATATACATTTCTGTTGTGTGTAAATAAAAATAAATTCTAAGAATGCAGGAGTGTTTTTAGTTCATAAATTGACTATCTAAAATTCAGAAGAAATAAGTAAAGTAACACGATCCAGCTGACGTCAAAAGGAATCGGTGGACAGAAAAGGGCAATGGTCGATGGAAGAAAGAAGCAAAAGGAGTAGAATAACTTATGCGTATACCGCGTGACCTTGTCAAGGACATGCAAAGAAAAGAACAATGCTTAGGTGCAACAAACTTTACTTAATTTGAAGCAACAATAACATTATGATATTGTATTGATTAAACAATTCATAATTTAGATCCGTTGAGACGATGAATAGTAGAAGTTTAGTAAAGATTTGTCATTGAAAAACGTAATGTTGATGGTTTATGAAATACATAATAATAACTTGTTCACTCAACTGCAGACATAACAATAATTTCATTTTTTATAATCATCATTTCAAATAACAAGAATTAAATATTAAATATAAGTAATGATTTCTTATCATAAGTCCATTATTGAACGCTCAATAAATATTGTTATTTCAACATAAAATCAATATTATTTCAACATTTCTAAAATATTGATAAAAATTTTAGCTAGATTTTTGTTTTATTAACAATAATATATTATATCATTGTTGATATTGAACAAATACTTACTATATATAAAATGCATCAAGCTTAATTCGATATTGAATTATTAACATTGATTCGATATTGATTGAATATTTCTGCAATATTATTGAATCAATATCATTTCGAAAGATCAGTTTTGTTACGGAATGTATATGGAGATCAACATAATATCACTTAATATCAGGAATGTTCAACAAACTGCTAAAAATCTGAGATTTTTTGAAAAATTGAAACATTCAATTTTTAAGCATTTTTATAATTCTCGTAAAGTTGCAAAAATTCTAACATTTTCAAAAACTCTATGAAATGACTATTTTATAATAACGAATTCTTTAAACAATAAAACATTTAAATAATTAAATTAAATACAATTTTATAACACCTAATTTTATATCAAACTTTGCATCAAACGTTGTGTCTTGTGCGCCCAAAAACTTCGTTTATCGACTTTAATTTACCGACCGCAGGTGGCTCTAATTTACAGCCAACTTCACGTCTGAGTTTTCTCCTACTCGCGAATAACATCTATACGTTCTTCTAACTTATCGTCACTGAACGTAAAGATGGTATGCTATTATTACTTGTGAATTTTTATTTAAATCTATTTATTAATCTAACATCACATATATAAATCTAATTTAACTACAACTATGGTATTTACAATTGCCCGTCAAACATATTTTTTACCTTATTTAATGTTTTTTTCACGTAAATTCGTTAAAATTCTACTGAGCAAATCTGTGACAGTGTTAACCTTAACTTGATACAACAATAAGTTGTGTTGACTGTTATTTTTGCAATATTAAAAACAAAGATTGTTTATGATGATTGTTATTCTTATCGAAACTTTATTTTATTTTGTATAGACGACCCACAAAAAGAAAACCAGGAAGTTGCGTGGTCATGTGAGCCATGGTCATGGACGTATTGGTAAGTCTTAATCTTTCATAACCAAGCAATATTTACACGTGTTTCTGATGGAATTAGTAACATTTGTTTAGATTTTATTCATTTACAAAATTTCTTACTACGTGTCAGCAAAAATAAGTTAAGTTCAATGTAAATAGCATAAAGATAGTAGTTTTTATAATATATATATATACATGATTTGTGAAATTGTAAACACTTACATTTGTTCCATGTTTTTAGGCAAACATAGGAAACATCCTGGTGGTCGTGGTAATGCCGGTGGTATGCACCATCACAGAATTAACTTCGATAAATACCATCCTGGATACTTTGGAAAGGTATTAAGCGAAATTTCTACTTTAATTTTCCTGCAAAAAATGATTTTAAAAAATTATCTTATTTAGGTAAAAATGTGTTTTAGTATAAATTTGTGATTTTTAATTGAATTTGTAATATTTCAGCTCGGTATGAGAAATTATCATCTCAGAAGGAATTCCAAATGGTGTCCAACGATAAATTTGGATAAACTTTGGACACTTGTGTCTGAGCAAACTAGGTTGAAATATAAGGACGACAAAGACGGAAGAGCCCCCGTTATTGATCTCGTTAAAGCTGTAAGTATATATAATAATAAAATATAAATGGATATATTTATTCTTTAATATAAAAATAAACAGTAGTAGTAATTTATGATGAATTTCGAACGGGCGGACTGAAAAGTGCGTACAACACTTTTGAAAAATGTTGATTGTTCATTTCTGAAATAATATGTAAAGATGATTTTTAAATAATTAATAAATTATCAACAAAATTTTACGGATTATAATTGAACATGATTATTTTTAGGGATATTATAAGCTTTTGGGAAAAGGACGTCTCCCCAAACAACCAGTTATTGTTAAGGCCAAATTTTTCAGTAAATCAGCAGAGGACAAGATCAAATCCGTCGGTGGAGCTTGCATCTTAAGTGCATAAAGTATTTGTAAGTAATTTTTATTTAATTATATTATATAAAATATAAAAAATTACAATATAATGATGATAATACGAACGGGCGGTCTTAAAAGTGCGTACAACACTTTTCACAATGTAGATTGTTCTTAACTGACTTTTTGTACGTAAAATTAATTACATATTTCTTGATTTTAATAGAACGTTACTAATTTTTATTTTCTATTTTGTTACAGATATCGACGTACCATCATTTTTGTACAAAAACCAACCGGCGTACTTCTTTTAATAAAATATTGTCAAATGCTAACTCATATTCTACTTATTTTTATTAAACCTTCATTTAATCAGCTTTTAATTCATTAATTAATAATATAAATATAAGAACATAACACTAATTCAAATTAATAACATTAATTTGAATTAATGTTAACTTCAGTGTTAAAAAAAAAAACAAAAAACGGATGACTAAATTTTAGTAATAAAAAATCATAAACATGTCATTTTGGATATTTATATAAACACAATTCAATGTTAAAAATGAAATAAAAAGCAAAAAAAAAAAATAAATAATTAAAAAATAATTCTAAATTATGAGTATTGTTATTCAATGTTTTTAAATTTGTAAGTGCACATGATCAATTTAGATGAATGCACATTCATTTCGGAAAAAGCTGTATTAGCTTCAAAGGGTTACACTTTGATTAAAAAACTAAATAGTGGAACATTTGCTAATGTAAGTAAAACATATTTAATCTATTGAAAGAAAGCATGATTTTATAATTATTAATCAATATTGAATAGAATATATTAATGAAAATGTATAATAGGTTTATCTTGCCGAATATAAGTCTAATGAAGATTCCACTAACCACGACATTCGAGCATGTAAAATTATCAATCTTAAAAAGAAGACACTTAAGAAGAAATTTATTCATCGTGAACTCGACATTTTGACAAAACTACATCATCCATATTTAATAAGCATCCATGGCATTTTACACTTATCCAATAAATATTATATTTTTATGCCTTATGCTGAAAATGGAGACTTACTGGAATACATCGTTGGATTCAAAGAAATGATACCCGAAGAACAGTGTCGTATCTGGTTTCGACAATTAAGCTTAGGTTTCAAACATTAACTTCCGTCTATTTTTTTAATGCTAAAAAATAAATGCTGAAATAAAATCGAAATATTTTAGGTATCCAATATATTCATGAAATGGATATTGCGCATCGCGACATAAAATGTGAAAACATTTTATTAACGTCCGAGATGAACATTAAATTAGCAGATTTTGGCTTTGCATGTTATGTCTCAGATGAAAATGGCAAGGAAATTTTTAGTTGCACATATTGCGGTTCGATTAATTATCTTGCACCAGAAGTTTTGATTGGCAGTAGTCCATACAGTCCAAAGATTTCGGATATGTGGTCAATGGGTGTGATATTATTTATAATGTTAAACAAATCAATGCCGTTTAAAGTTTCGGATGTACCAATGCAAATGTACCAAAATCAAATGGAACGTCGTTACAAATTTAAAAGTAAACGAGTTAATCTCATAAGCCAACAACCAATTTTAATTGTGACGAATTTGTTAGAACCAAATGTTGCAACACGATGGACCATTAATGAAGTAGTTATTAATTAATATACAATTATCATTATTAAACATATTTTTAAAACTTAATCTTAAAGTTGTTAAAAACGTTAAAATACAATTTAGGTTTTACAAAGTGAATGGTTTACAATGGAACCAAAATTAAACAATTTAAGTACCGAAGAACAAGAGGCTTTAAATTGTGCAATAACACACAAATGCAGAAAAGACAATGGACAAATGAAAAATACAGAAGAAAATGTAATATTCATAGATAAAATTAGGCATATGATTGAAATATAATAAAACTGATTAATGTTTGTATTTTTAGCAAGGAAAAAGAAATAGTGATAATGCAATTACTTCAAAAGAAACAACTGATAATGATAATATCGAAGAAACTGAAGTCCCTAAAGAAGTCTCACAAAACGAAACGGTAATTCAAATATATTCACTTACACAACATTCAAAACTATACATTAAATATATAAACTCATTATTTTTGTTTCAAGTAATTGCAACTACTTCTGCTTTACAAAAGGTGTCAAACCTAACGTCAGATATTAAAAGAATGTCTATTGTCGTGGAAAATGTATTATATTTTATACTTGTCTTCAATACTGTTACATTTATGTAAAAAATCCATTTTAACAATTTCAATTAAAATTATTTGTTGAAATAAATACATGTGCAATAAATTAATTACTTCAGTTATTTATATACATCAATTAATGTAATCTCTCATCTGATATTACTTTTCAAAATATACTCATGAAAGCGCTTTTCCGCTTGTATACTTTCTTCTTCTAATCTTTTAAGACGAATTCTTGCATCCTGCAATATATCTTCTGTCGAGCTTCCATCGCTTATAAACGTACTCGTATGTGGAATTCGCGATGGAATTTGCGTGCTGTTAATTTTTATCAGCTGAGCTTCTTCTAGTTGACGGGACAATTGTACAGCACGATGCGTCAACTGTTTGATTCTTTCTTGCTGCTCGTGAACGAGATTTTTCAAATCCGCATTTTCCCGATTTAATGATTCATTTTCATTCAAAATCACTGTAAAACTTTGGAAATCTGTTTGAACTTGAGTTTCGCGAGTATCATAATTATTTTTAGTTTCATCTGACAATCCTTTTTTGACCTTTGTCAATTCGTTTTGTAACCTTTGTAAATTTTCTTCGAACTGCTTGTAACTGTTTCGCTCGACTTCTAATCTATAATATTATAAATCATTGTAGCATATCAAAAATAATAATAATCGATTATTAATTATTAAATAAATTACCTATTAGTTTCTTTGGTTAAAAATTCTTCTTTGTGAATTAATTCTAGTTTCTTTTGATGAATACGTTCTTCCTCGAGTCGCTTTTCTTCGACAAATTGCTTCTTTTTTGTGTTCAAAGAATTCATAAGATGCTGCAAATAATAAATTAATGGTTAGTTAATTAAATTATAAATCTAAAAAAAAATATTATATTTATAATTTAACATACCTGAGTCTGTTCAAATTTTTCCTGCAACAATATTATTTGCTGCTCCGCCACATGCGCTTGATTTTTTAATTTCATTGACTTTTCATTCAACATTTTGTCAAATTCTTCCTTTTGTTTCAGTAACTTCTTCTTAATATGAATAAAATGTTTACATCTATCGCAATTGTCTTTCTCGTTAGTTTGCGTGAATTCATCTTTAAACACAACTTTCTCATTCATTACAACTTGTTCCTTTTCTCTATTATTTTTTACATTCTTCTTTTGCAATGACAACAATTTCAAACTCTGCAATATGCAAATCAACAAGGATTCATTTTTCTTTGCATAATGGGATAAAATTAAATGACCCACAGAATCATGAGGATCAATTCCCAAGGACTCCAACGTATGTTGTAAATAATCATTGTGCAGTTTGTTGTCGACGTTATTATTATCCTTATTTATGTTTAATAATTGCTCGAAATATGCTGGCAACGAAGCTTCGCTCGTGAATACAGACAATGAATAAGCGTAATTAGTTTTGAATAAATACTCAACTATTAACAGATCGTAAACGTACTGCTTTGCTGATTTTAGTTGAGGCTGACTTAAAGTCAGATCTTTGGTTTTCAATGCGTTTACTAAATTTTGCCGCAGTTGAGTTCGTAGATTGGAAATTACGCCACATTTATCAAACCTAAAAACGATTCATAGTAAATGAATTATAAATATTAAATAATAAAATAATACAAATTAAATGATATATATAATGACATAAATATTAAATGGAAACAATACAAATTATTTTTATATTTAAAAACTGAATTGATTTAAATGAAATACTAAAAACGAATAACACATTTTTTTTAAATAAGTAATATTTAAATATTCAAATTTAACAAAACAAATATTTTGTTGTGATAAATATAACCTCATTTAACTTCATACAAAATGCAATTGTAATTACTTATATAATATTTATCTTTGGACTTACCAATCATAAATCGTTGTATGATCTACAACATCAGTATTCATTTTGGTTTATATTTTTGTTAAGAATATTTTATATTATACAATTAAAAAACAAACTTTTACTGTTAATTCTTGTTTGTTTACAATTGAGTAAGCTTGCGCCGAAAGTGGCGCGTCAGTATAACATTTAAAATAAGTAAAAAAACTGTATTTAACTTTGGCGTTTAACTATATTCATTCGAAAATTATATTTTGAGATATAACAAACATAACATTATCCAGATTTCGAAAAAAGTATTTAAAAAATTGTAGGATATTGACAAATTTTTTAAATTATAAGATCTTTTTAAAGAATATTTGAATATATTTAAATGTATCAAATGTATACAAAAGTCGGTAATAGAAAAAATCTGCAGATTTTCTACATTACCGACAAAAATATTTTGTACAATCTATTTTTATCATTAAATATAATAAACAATATTAAGAATAAAATTGCAACATAAAATATACAAACATGTGTTAAAGTTTAAACAATCTATAAAATTAAAAACTATTGACATATGAAAGTTGAATATCGTTTATGGAACATCTATAATGAAAAAAAACATGGCCGTCTCAAACAATCATGTTTGTGTTTGCGTTTGTCGACTTGCGTGCGACGGGAAACTGTGATACAATTTTTATACGTGATTTGGTCAACTAAAGCAATAATTAACGTGAATGAACAGTGTATAATAAAAAAACGCTTTGGTTAAAAAAAGGCGAATAACAAGAAAATAAGAAAGGTAGTGCGAGATTAGATTCTGTCGTCGTGTCAGAAGCTTGACGTGTGCTCATGCAACTTCAACGACGACAATACTTTCAACATGTCCTCGTTTGAAGACGAGTTCTTCCACGACATTGACTCGCAATTCAGAGACTCGTCTGATAAATCGGAATGGGTCCCATTATCATTAGTTCTAGTAGAATATCAAAAAGGTTCCATTCTGATTTTATATTTTTAGCTTTCTCCATTCATCATATTTGTTTATCATTCAGTAGTTGAATATTCATTTCAATTTTTTACTCATTTTTATAACAAGTATACACAATATTTTAACTCTATTTCTGCAGCTAAAAATCAAAAATAACTAACTCCATTTAATTTTTGTCAACAAATTAAGGTTATATTTTTTTAGTATCAACTTAGAATTCGTCTTATATCTCGAATTATAAGTTATAGTTAATAATATCTGTGAGGTATTTTAAAAATATTAATACAATAATTTTTTTTTGTATTTATAAATAAAATAGTAATTCAAAATTAAGTTCAATATTTAATCTGACAGTGGGCACGCTAAATTTGCAAACATTAGTAATCGCGCAGTTGGCCATTTCGACCGATTTTGTCTTTTCATAGTTCAAAAGTTCATAATTAATAAAAAAAAATAAAATGTATTCTTATTCTTATATTTTTATATATATTTTGCATTTGAAAATTAACTGAAAAATGCGAAAAACTGAAAAATGTAAAAATTGGAGTTATTCATTTTTGTCTTTTAATCACAGAAATAAAGAAATATGTTTTTCTAGACTTAAATTATTGTTTATATTTAAATTAATAATTACTTCCTTCAAATTTTAGGCGACGTATTAGGAAAACATTTAGCAATAATAAGTTTGATGCCGTTTGCAATTATCGCTGGTTTTATAACATTAATACTTTTTAGAAGAGATTTACATACTGTAAGTTATCAATTAAACATTGTTATTATTATAAAAATGTATCAAATTAAACTAGAAAATATATTAATCGTCAAATTTATTCATCGTTTTTTCAGATTGCCTTTTTTATAGGACATATTTTTAATGAGGCGGCTAATTTATTATTAAAACACACAATTTGCGAGGCACGTCCAGTGAGACGCGATGTCATTTACACAGAGTACGGCATGCCCTCATCTCACTCACAGTTTATGTGGTTTTTTACCACATATATGATACTTTTTGTATGCATTAGGTAAATTTTATTTACGAAATTTTTCAATTAAATAAGAATAATATAAGAAAAATAAAATTAAGAAAATAATTTTGAAGATGAACATTAATTTCATTATAAATGTTACAGGTTACATTACAATAATAATAGTATAATATCTGAAAGATTGTGGAGAATAATGGTTATAGCCATCTGTGTGACATTAGCAGTAACTGTAGGATATAGTAGAATTTACCTTCAGTATCACTCAAGTGCTCAAGTTTTGTGTGGAGCAATTGTGGGAATCGCACTCGGCATTGTGTGGTTCACGTTTGTGCACTTATTCTTATCACAATATTTCCCTGTGATCGTTTCTTGGTAATTAATCATTATTTGGTTATGTAATTTATGTAATAAACTAATATTAATTTAATCAAGATTAAACTAAATAATATTTTTAAACAATTGTTTGCAGGAAAACTTCAGAGTACCTGCTTTTACGAGACACGACACTAATTCCAAATGTTCTATGGTTTGAATATACAAAAATTCGAACGGAAGCGAGAGCTCGATCGCGAAAGCTCGCTCCAATGAAATCGCAATGACGGCTGATGGTTGGCCAGTGGGCTGATAATAAATGAATGTTTCACAATGACATTTTTCGAAACTTTAACAGAACCAAATTTAAAAGCCATTCCATGATTGTTTGCAAAACAATAACGACAAGATTCACTGTTAGTCCTTTTGTCCTTAAAGTTGTGTTTCTTAAAAATATGTAAACATTTAAAAGTGCGACTGAATAGAGAAAGTTTACTTGATTTTTTGCAAAAAAATCACTCTGATCCATGTTAAGAGGCTGTTGTTCTAATAAGCGAGGTCAAACCTCGTAGCATTTATTTTATAACGAAAAAATTTTATTCGCAATCTTGATAAAGATTTTTATACAAAAATGTATCTCTTATTTGTACGTACTTTTTTGTCCATTAGTTATGTTATATTTGTTTCCAAACTTGAGAATAATAAGACTTATGAACGTTATTGTGTGATATAATTAAGAATTTAATTTTTGATAGATATCTCATTTTTCGTACAATTCTTATCACTTTAAAGTAATATGACATTTAATGTTGAAACTTACATTTCTATTTTATTACCAAAAATTGATTTAAAATATATATGAAACCAAATTAAATATATAAATGATAATACAATTAGATACAGAGAATTAATACTAATATTCGACAAATAAAATGCTAAAGTTTTTACTATTTCAAAATAAATATTTATTACAAATTAAATTAATTTTTGGTAAAAAGATACTCTAGGTTTGTCTTAAGAAAGAATACTCGTTCAAATTATTCAAATTGAATTACACTTATGTGATTATACATTTGATATTAATAATCGTTAAAAATGCATATTAGCTTTTGAAATATATAATATTTTAAAAGCATTTTATACTTTTAAAGACTTTATACAAAATAAAATGTGTTGGAAGTCGAACAACAAAATGTACAGAAATATCAACGTACAAATAAATTTAACTTTATTCTACTTCATTTATTAATAAACATTTTTACTAATACGTTAACACGTAAATGCCTTTTAAATTTTATTTAATAAATTGTAT
>JABFPJ010003456.1:0-15000 GCA_022817425.1 Gryon sp. ZL-2020 | reverse complement strand
AAATTTAAACATTTCTTAATTTTTTTTTCTGACAGGGAAATCTAAATGAAGTCTTACAGCTGTGGGATTATGCTTTAAATATTCAGTTTATTTTGTAATTGATTAAAAAAAATTTTATGTCGACTACTATTAAGAACCATTGAAGTTATGATTTCATTCGTGCATGTAATTGCACGTAGAATAGAAAGCAGAATAAATAAACATTGGCCACGTGTCTGACATGCTTCGGCTTAATATTAAGCCGAACCAAGATGAAGTCATTTTTTACCATAAAGTTCACCTATACAGGACACCTCCTGTCTGTCTAAACGCCGACGGGTAAATCGGATAAAGTACGAACAAAAGAATTCTCATCGATCCGTCGGCCGCGAGACGTTATCTTTTCATTCGCGCACTTCCCCACATCCATTTTACGTATTCTTCCGCCTCATGAATCTGTCATTTCGGTACACTGTAAACAATATTATATTAAAAATAACTATGTATTTTTAATATAAAAATGTATGATGTGATATGCAAAATATTATTACATAAATGACTTTTTATCATACCTGTATTTATTTCTAACACTTACCAAAGATATGTTGTTCCCTAACAGAAGAAAATATATTTCGAAATATATGCAAATATATGTGTGAAAATGTGCACATATATTTTCGGCAAAAAATTATGTATTTAATATATATTTCAAATATATTTGTAAAAATATAAGTAAAAATATAAGTAAAAATATATTTGTAAAATATATGCAAAAAGATATTTGCATATAAAAAATATATTTGAAATATATTTGCAAATATATTTTAGCGACAAAAAGTTATATATTTTGACATATATTTTGACTTATATTTTTTTCCGCATGGGTTAGTGGTCGAATTTTCAATAAACCCACGTAAAAAATGAAATATGACATATAACAGACTCAGGAGTGCAAGCCATATTTGTAAGTGATCCTTTTTACAATTTTGTTTAAACTTCCATTTTTGTGAGTGATGCTTTTCGCAAATTTGCGTTTTTTAGTACCAAAGCAATTTGACATATAAATTAGTGAATTATCCTTACATCATCAACTAATAAATTGCCATCTATAAATTAGAAGAGAGAAAATGAGGATAACGGACTCCAGTATAACGGTTTATCGATAGAACGTATCGTGACCTGCGTAGACGGTGGTACAAATAAACATAGCATATAAAGCTCACCTTATAAGGCCACCCTTTCTTCAGCATTGCTCGTGTGCGTTCGTACGAAACGTTCACCAACACCCATGGAATACAGTTCAACCTCAACAGTGCAAACAGAGGCATTGATTTCACCGCTTTCAAACACCCCTTTTCCCTTTTCCCGAGGTGAGGGTAGACAGAAATGAAAGGTGAAGAGTGAGAGGAAAGCATGTTCGTATGCATTAGACCTGCGCGTTTCGACAAGCGCTTTGCAAATCCCTATGAGCGACGACCACAACGACGACTCCTTGTCGACGCAGTAACTGCCTCCAATAATAATGCTAATTGAAATCGAGAGAGCGGCACAGATCTCTATTTCGATCCTCTGCAAGTAACATACATAATCATAATGCTGGCTGGATGCATTCAAATTTTTGTCAACTACACACATTCAGCAATATCACAGTCACCTGTCAGTATTCAAGACTAAAATTTCAAATAGAAAAATCTGCTATTTGCAATCTTGACCCAATGCAGAAACAAACATTGGCGGATCGTAGTCACAAGATTACCCCAATGTATACATTATTTAATTTCTTACCAGCAATAATGCATTGGGCCACGATTGGCACAAGATAGTTTTAATATATGCACATGAGACAAATAAAACAATTAAAACCACTTCATTTCACAAAGTTGCTTTTACCGGGTAGAATCTATTTTGCGAATATATAAGTTTCACTTAGAAGTCAAAATCAACATTAATTTCATGAAAACAGTCAATAACCTCAAAGTTTCTTTACTTCTATTTACAATGCAGTACCTAAATAATTTGTTAAAAATGATGTTACGCAATTGTTTATATATATGGTTTTTCCTCGTCGCTACAGATATAACAAAGGACAATATAACAATAAGAATCAAATGCGATTTGTAGTTAGAATTACTTATAAATTTAAAGTTGAACAAAATTATAAGATCTACTTTGTGAACCGGATTGGTGTAACAATTAATTCATATAATACGATTAAGTATTATATATTTCTATAATATTTTTCCTAATAGTATATAAAATTATTTAATATTTTATAATTAATATAGTTTAGTACAAAATAATATTCTATTGTTTAATAAACCATGCATGTATACGTTGGCTCTATGTTGTTATAACGTTGGCTGCCTATGTTGGCAGTACAACATTAATCACGAATTGGTAAATAAACAATATACAATTTTCGTTACTCAGCCACGAAAAACGCACTTTTCACTCGTAGGAGGTTTTTGAAAAGTGCCTTTTTTCGTTCCTTCGTAACGAAAAATATCGTTTGCACTATAGGAGACAAACAGAAATTCCTTCCTCGTGCGATTACAAACCTCGCCTTCGGCTCTCGGATTCTAAACTTCGCACGAAGTAGCGAATTTCTGTTCTTGTCTCCCTTGATACAAAAAAAACTATTATGTATATATTACTTTAACATTGGTTTAACGTGGTTTGGAAACAGTTGGCAAAACGTTGGTATATAAAGTTGGTATAACGTTAATTGAAAAAAATTGCCTACGTTGGATAAATATTATGTTGGTGTCATATTGGGATAATGTTCGTAGCCTATGTTGGTTGAACAACATCGACTAAACATTGGTAAATAAACTTGGTACAACATTGGATATAGGTAGCTTGCCAACATTCATTTATTGAAATAATGAAAATCTGAACGTTATATGTATACGTTGATTCTACGTCATTGTATCGTTGGCTAATTACATTGGCTGAACAATATTGGCGAAACATTGGCATTTAAAGTCAGTCATGTTGGCCAAACATAGGCTGCCGATATCATCTACCGACATACGTTCTTTATTGTAACAACGTTGGCAACCAATGTGGGCTGACTAACGTTGATTCAATGTTGCCTCAAAATGGATCATATGTTGGTGCAACGTTAATAGACAATGTCGTTTGCCAATGTTGGTAAGATACTGTTACGACTGTAAAGTGGTCTAAATATTGGCAATTTCAGTTAAGTATATATAGAATCTCTATATACTTAAGTGGCTTTTCCTCGCCGCCACAAATATAATAACAATGCAACAGCATCTTTCGTCAAACTTAACCCGGGAGTGTGCGCGCGAAAACACTTACGTTAGCGGGCGCGCATCGGTCTTTTTGACCGAAATCATTACCGGTGTTTACTTGTATGTAAAATTGTTTAAAGTGTCTGTATAATGATTGTAAATAATTATTAATTCATTACGAATATATTTAAGGCTCAAGAAATAATTATTAAATTTTTGTATTAATAAAATATGTATTTGTATTAAATATAGAGTGAAACGTATGTTTAAGACAAATGAAAGTTTTCCACTTTATCATTTCATTTTTTTTTGTTTGTTATATTTTTGTACTTTATTTTAGTTCATGTTAAGGTATTATGGCTGTTATAACGACTGCATTGAAATATTTACCAATTATATTTTAAATGAAAGATAATTCAATATTATATTCACATGATTTTTTTCAATATTTTTCACCGAGTGAATTTTTAAGATAATTCAATTTGAATGTTTAGATTTTCCTGTATCGATGCATTGGTTAGAGTAGCGCCGACAATGTCAATACTCGTCGATACTTTTCCAAAACAAACAACGCTGAATACGACATTGTCGGCGCTACTCTAATCAATGAATCGATATAGGAAAATCTAAAAATTCAAATTGAATTATCTTAAAAATTCACTCGGTAAAAAATATTGAAAAAAATCATGTGAATATAATATTGAATTATCTTTCATTTAAACTATAATTGGTAAATATTTCACTGCAGTCGTTATAACAGCCATACTACCTTAACTTATTTTAAACTCATTTCGTGAAAATGTAGTAGTCTATCATAAGAAAAAGCGTAGAGCAAATTGAATTACGTTTGTAGGCACGCGACGGTCAAATCGACCGATACTTATTTTAAACACATTTTTTAACATCAAATGTGCCAAATTACATGTTTAGCTACGGAATAAGTATCAAATGAATTTCATTGTTAGTTCGAAACATATATGTCTGATAAAAGAAATGGGTAAGAAATGAGTTAATGATTGTCTAGTAATAGTCACAATCTTGGGCCACTTTTATATAATTTACATTGATGAAACATCAAAAATGGTTTATTTGAATCCTAGATGAAGCAGCCTTAGACAAAACAACCTGGACATATTAACCCTGGACAAAATAACCTTCGGACAAAATAACACTCGGAGAAAATAACTCTCGAACAAAATAACACACGGACAAAATAACTTTAGACAAAATATCATCAGGAAAAAAATAACGTGGGACAAAACAAAAAATATCGACAATAGATATTTGACGGGAATAGCAATTTAATAATAAATAACCTTGAACTCCACAATATCTATATATCAAAATATCTTGTATATACGTCTTTATATTTATATATATTTACATTTCGACGCCTCAGTCGAAGAAGCAGACAGTTCACATTTTTATATGTATTTTACCGTATAAAAATTTTGTCGAAGAAACTGTCCGTTTCTTCGACTAAGACGTCGATTTATTCATATTAACCTTTAAATATTATTAGCGACATTCCTTAAATATTCTAATATTTTCTTCTTTTTATAATTCTCTACAATTGAAACTAAATAATCGAAATCAGTTCTTACGACACTAACTACTGATGCCCCGCGTTCAAAGTTCCGGGCAATTCCTTTCAAGAAAAAATTGTACACAGAATCACCAGGAAATGTGAACACGAAATTTTCGATCGTGTGGGTTGTCCAAGATTGTTTCGTCCTAATACTGGTTAACTGTTATCATTGCGTCAAAGCTCACATAAGATCTTGTCCATTCTTTTTTTGCATGTTCATAAGACTAGACAAATTAATTATATTTAATTAAAATAAATAAATAGTATAATTTTTTCTCTGTAATGTTAAATATAATATATATATATATAACTCATAATTAGAAAATGATGTTCAATTATAAGATAATATTACTATATTAATAGTTTTTATTAATTATTATTTGATTATTACAAACATTAATTAAATCATAAAAATTATACTATGCAAATAAAAAAAATATTAGATATAATTAAAAGCAACTATAAATTAAAATTTTGTTAATAAAACAAATTTTAGCTATTAAGCGTCCCATGCTTGCGCCAGATTTGTGCTAACCGCTAGCCTTATATTAATTGAGAATTATTGTACAGTAAGATTGCATACGTTTAATAAATCTTTAATTAATAAGTAAAATTTAATTTTGCCAAATAGCCAAGAATTAGTCTATTTCAGGATCTTATTTATTTATAATAATAATATATATATATAGCGACTTTTCGATCGTTAATTTCGATCATCTTCAGGCTACATAAAACAAACTTTTTAAGAATCAGACACTTTTATAAATATATACGCATATATGTTATCGATCTTAAAGTTCACAAACACTCGGAGAAAAAAGTTGTCGTTTTATCAACGAAAACTGATTTGTTGTCAGTGACAACGACAACTTTTCGTTGGTTGCACGAACTCTTTTCGTTCATAGCGCGACTGAAAGTTTGTTGCAGGGAAAAACAATAGTATATTTTTGTACTAGGGTGCTTGCGCCCGTGTGGAAAAAGACATTTTTCTGCACGCGGGACAGTACGGAAAGTGATGCCCCGCGTTGATTTATTGCGGAAGTGAAATTTTTCTGAATTAATTATTGAAATTGTGAAAGGTAGGTTAGAAAAATGCAATGACAATGTTAATCTAAAGATATGTATAACTTAAAATGATAAGTTTTTTAACAGAAATTATTTTGTCGTTTATATTATCAATATGTAATCAATCATGTGATTATTTCTTAGAACATAACCTCGATGGTTAGTAAATTAATTGCAAAATAAAAATAGCTATTATGAAATCGCATCAAGTGTTAGTTAAATTAATTCAATTAGCTTTTCTAGTTTCATAAATTTTCTGATCTTTTCAGTTTACTTGGTTCTGTCAGATTGTGAATAATACAGACAGAACCAAGTAAACTGAAAAGACCAAAAAATTTATGAAACTAGAAAAGCTAATTGAATTAATTTAACTAACACTTGATGCGATTTCATAATAGCTATTTTTATTTTGTAATTAATTTACTAATGAGTACTTGGATTTTTTATTTCAGTTCTTATTATTTTTTTAGAATGTTTGCATACATTTTTATTTTCTGTTTTTTTAGAAAATTTTCAAAATAAAAAAAATAGTTGTACTTGGCGCTTTTTCATTTTTAATGAAATTTTAATATTTCGGATCTTTTTTCACTTAGATTTTTAATTAACTTTATAAAATTTAATTCATATAGTGAACAATGGTTTATATATATCTAAAATAAAAGAAAATTAATATTGCTTATAGTAGGTATATTCTATTCATATAAATTTTTGTTTAATTAACAACCAGTTGTCGTTGTTACAACGACATCAACTTAACCAAAAACAATTCGTTACAACAACGACAATTTCTCGTTATCCGTATATCAACGAAAAATTTTCGTTGTCACAACGAAAAAATCGTTACCACAACGAAACATTTTTCTCCGAGTATGTTTTCATATTTTCATAAGTACCTAAAAGTAGTATTACAATTTATTATACGTTATAAACGCTAATAGCGTTATTGTCATTTTAATATTTAAAGCAACGTAAAGAGCTTTTTGAAAAGGGACTGAAGTCTGCCAGGCGTAGACAATCTTCGAACTCCGACTTTTTAAAATCAAGTATGACTTCAAAAGTGATTATAAGTTGTCATTATTATCTAAACACCTGACGCTTCTGGTAGCATGTGTCTGAGGTATTTGTGCCTAAGTTGAAATATGCCGTAAAGTCGTGACCGAGTTTACTGACACTTTGTCGATATTTTTTGTCGATAAAGTTTTGACATGGCACAAAACAGCAAAATGCTATTAGAACGATATGTACATATAGCTGTTACCTCTGTAAAATGTTAGTTGCATAGTAAAATGTTCACATTTATTATTCATAGTGTAACACATTAAGACACGGAGAAAATTTAGTATCATTAATTTTGCCAGATCTACTAAAAGCGAGTTGAAAATTATATTATTTATGCACAATAAAACATGTTACATTAACAACAAATTATACAGTGTCAAGTTGAAACTTATTTTTAACGAATAGCATTTCATTTTGTGCGAGTTTCCGACATTTTACAATTAATATTAATAAATTCAAATTCACGAAAATGTAAATTTTAATTTGTTTATTTTCGTTTATGTGATTGGTTAGTTTACAGTATCCAACAGCTGGAATGATCTTAAAACTAATTGACAAGTCCCTTTGCAGTGAACCGTATTATTTTCCGTTAGCTCTTCCGATCTCTGCAAGTATTTTACGTCAATTTCCTGCTGCAATTCTGTGTTCTCTAAGTTTCAACATACACTTTACGAAGAGCAAAATACACCAAACAATTACCGGATGATGTTTGAAAATTATGTTCGTTCGACTTTTTGCAATCAAATTTATGGCTTAATTGAAGACATTATTTTACAATGACTACTGAATTTGCATCCCGAAGAAAAGTTCAGATTAAAACCTGAACTTTAATAACGTCCGTCAGCCGCGAACTCTTCAGATCTAATCGGACCCCAAACTTTTACTCTTTAAAATTTTAATTTCTAATGAAATAGTCTATCTTATATGTTATGGTTCAGTGAAAATTGGATGCAATAAACGTATTCTTTAAGTTCATAACCTTTTTTCGTCTAGAAGATAGTTTTTGTGTTTCCAACAGACACAATTTTTTCGCAAATTGATATCGATTGCTTGAACTTTGAAAACATAATATATTTTACTTTCTTCTATTATTGATTCATAAAATTAATGTTTGTGAAAATGAAATGGCAGAATTAATATAATATTAACGTCACATTCTATAAATTATTTAAATATTTTGTCTAATTAAAAGACACATAATTTATGTTACTTATTTTGGAAATTGAAAATTTAATTTTTAACCACAAATTTTTTTAATTAATTATAAGTTCTTAGTAATAAAATTGTCTATTAGTTTTCATGTATTACAAGAAGTAAAAATATTATTTATAAATAATACATACTATTATTTTTGAATGCTGTAAGATATGATAATTGTAAATATGAATAGACAAATTATAAATTACTCAATTTATTTGACATATATTTTAACTATAGAAAATTGATTTCAATATATGCTTAGAAAATGTATGTGTCAGATAATGAAATACTAGTTTTATATAAAAATCCTGAAAACAGCAATTGACATTTCAATAAAATGCTGTGATTTCGGTGCCTTTTCCTATACTTCAAAAGTACTCAACTCTAACAATTAATATCTCAATAACAAGACGGTGAAAAGGGTTAAAATTATGGGAATTAACGTAAAAATGCTCTTGATCTGAAATTTCAAATATATTTTTTTTTAAATCCTAAGAAAATTCGTTTGAATATTTCAAATTTTCCCTAAAAAAATGCAATTAAAAATTCAATATGAAACAGAGAAAAGAAAACAGAAATTATTACTAGAATTATATATTTTCGATGCATTTGGCTCATATCGCCGCAAAAACTAGATTTGTTTAAACAGTTTGTATTTTATGTTTTTTTTCGATGTCAGACTTTAATGTCGCGTATAAATTGACTGACAAACCTTCTCGTATTTCTTGCTGGAAAACGTGCCAGTTGGACACGATTCCGGATATCCAAAAGCGTAAAACATTTACTTTTGTGACCGATCAATAAATCGATCCACCTATTTATAATTATGAATTCAATTATGAAACTAATAAAGATCTATAATTACATATCAAGAACGTTGACCTTATTTTGCAGAGAACGCATTTTAGTGAAGAAGAAATTCAGAGACGTTTTTTCTGTCAAGTATTAATGACGGATTAAACATTTTATTTTTCTTAACAGGGTTTCATTTATTATTTTGTCGGATAAATTGAAATAGATGGATTAAAAATATATACTATACTAAATTGCTGCTAATACTATAAATTGAAGAGAGTTTTTCTTATCTGATTTTGCAATACGATTAATGTTTGATTAAAACTTAACACTTTTTTCTTGTAATAAGTATTTATATATATATGCTGATAAAAAATGTGTAAACTAAATGTATCTATATTTTAATATAAATGAAAGTTTAATTTTTGTATTCGGCAAACTTTTTGCAATCATAAATTTATCCTTTACTAAGGCTTCCTTGGAATTTTGCGGTATATGACACACGTACACACACTTCTGTGCTGCTGCTGCGCTTATATTTAATTGCCCTTGAGGGACATGATCCCACTGAACATAATAAACATTATCCCCACTCACTACTTTCAAAATGTAAGCATAACAGCTTAGTGCGCTCACACTTTGAAACTGAAGTCGTAATTTAAACAAACCTTGCCCTTTTTTATTTCCTTTACCGCGCTAAACATTTCATCACTTGAAGTATTTATTAAAAGAAAGACGTAATTTTGTAGAATTTTAATCAAATTTTATCGCATTCTCAATATCAACTTTTGAATTAATTATAAATTATTATTAATGAAATTTGATATTCCCTTTTTTACTGAGTCTACTTATTTAATATTTCATAGCTAATATATGTAACACAGATTTTTTAAAATGAATTTTAAGAAAAAGAACGAAAACATGTTTAGATATTAAATTCATCTGTAGAAGTAAATAAAAAATCCATTAAATAAAACAACCTTAAAAGATAAGTTTCTTGGAAAAATGTTTAAAATGTTAAAAATTACATTTTAACATTTCTATTCACAATTATCTTTTGAATATTTGTTCCTATTCTTAGAAGCAATATTATAAATGAATCTTTCCAAAACGAACAAACGCATTCCTTACGTAATTTATAGCAACGGTGATTTGCGAAAAGCAAATGTTTCAATTAATCCATTCTTAAGTATTTTGCTAATTATTCATTCCAAAGTTGTACAACGGGGAATTGTCAGATACACCTAACTTCGCTTGGCATTGTTTAGTAAATAAATTGATCCAGCTTTGCTAAATATGTCGTTAGCTCTAAAAAATTGTTCGCAATCTAAAGTATTGATTCGTTTGTATTTTGCAACAAATTGAATGGAAAAGTAGTTTCGAAAGGATCAAAGTCAATATTTATTTTACAAAAATCAATCATACATTTTGGTACACAATCTGTACGATCAAAAAGAATTCTTCACTGAATTAATTCATTTAACTCTTATTAGCAGAATCTATACCTCATATGGTGACTGTATTTGTTAACGCCTAAATCAAATGGCAATATAAATGCTTCAAATTGTTTAATCACTTATTTTCTTCAATTAATATTTTCATATAAACGATCAAACGCTGTGTTTTAATTGAATGTGCTCTATAATATCGATTTGAACGATGATTCAGTACATTATATCTGTGGTGACGGGCCAAAACCGGTTAAGTGACATTTTTGAAATTTTTTAGTTCTTGTTACTAAAACATTCCAAGTAGGTCGACCTTTAATTCATACATATAGTTACTACTATTTTTGTTACGTTACGTTATTTTGGAAAAATGCGAATTTTTAAGTTCTCCCCCTATATATTTTTTTAATACATAATAAAAAATTTCATGACATTTGTACACACAACTTACATGATTTCGTGTAAAAGATCGAATTATTGTCTAAAAAATGTGAATTTTACACCGACTTCGATAAAAAAAAGTCATTCTTATTCCTTCTTAGGTATTTCTACATCTTTTGGTGCAAAAAGATACTCCTAAGATTTTACACTTTTACACTGGAATTTAGAAATTTTTTATTGTGTAAAAATGACCATTTTTACAATATACTTACCAGATTTTCTCGTTTTTTTTTATTTCTGACTTCCATCTAAAATTCTTGACTTTTTTTTTATATATTTTCATGCCTGGCATCTGCATAATGCTTTTTATAACAAAAAAAAATTATTCATATTATTGTCATAGAGTTTGCTGATTAACGATTACAATGTATTTCAAGTTATCTTAATTTTATTTAATATTAAAATATCTAAATATATAATAAATGAAAGCTTTTTTTATGGTTATTATTACAATCTATTGTAATTTTATTATTCAAATATGAAATATGTAACATTAAACTCTTAATCAATGCACAAAAATAAGATTAAAAAAATTATTATATTTGGAGATTGATTAGTTTTGCCAAACTTAGGACTTTATTTGTAATAAAATAAACATAGACTACATTTAACGTTTCAACTATCTATTATTCTTCATCAGAAATGTTTGTTGTTGTTGATTATACATGTTTTTCTTTTCTTTTATACTTATGATTTTTAAAATTGATCATTTTTAGTTAATAATTTTCATTGAATTTAAAATTGATTGATAACATAAATTAATTAAATTTTGAAAATATTCAAACTTTTCTATGATATTGAACTTAGTATAACGATAGGTTCATTTTTTTTGTCTATGTTTATTTTATTACAAATGAAGTGCTAAGTTTGGCAAAACTAAACATTTTTCAAATAAAACTATTGGGACAAAAATTGTAAAAATCTACAATTAAAAAGTTAGTATAATCAAGGAAAAAGTTTTGTATACAAGTTACTTTATACAAGTTACTGTAAAATATAGTCTTCATTGATTCGTAGATTATGTATTTAGCCTTATAATTCGTTCTGATTTATTTTTCGAATAGTCCGTTTAAGGTAACTTTCATAATATAAAATAATTATAAATAAGGTACGGTTCTATAAATGTTTTACATTGAGTGCTAAAACCATTTATGCTAAGTACACTGAAAACTGCAGGCAACTGTGGCAAGCAACCAGCGCGCTTGTGACAGTTGCGACATGAAAAATTTCTTTTGGAACAATTGTATCCAGCGTCCAGGCAATTGAGAAGCTTTTCCGGCGCGCTTGTCAGAAGCGCACTGGACAATTGTTAATTCGCATGTGTTAGAAGTGCTCAAAACAACTCTAATAATTGCCCAAGGCGCTCAGTACAAGTATCCGCGGACAAGCATCTCATAATTATTTTCATACGCCTCTGACAACTGCACCTGAATGCACCTTCCAAATCTTCTTAGACGCTTCTCACAGATGTTTTGAGACAATCGTTCACTCATCTTCAATCTGGAATTACTCGAGAAACGTAATTAATAAATTAATCAATAAAATTTAAATTAATTTATGTCGATAAATATTGATTATTAATATTTTATGATTTTTTCTATTTCTGCAAATTAAATAAATTTATTGATATTTTATTATTCAAATTCTATATATTATAAATTATAATTTCTTAAAATATATAATATGATTCCAAATATTGTTAATTTATTCAATATACAGAAATTAAAAAAAAATCAATATTACACTAAGAAAACTCATAGAATAAAATTTATTAGCATTTCTAATGAAACTGGAACACTCTTGCTCAAATTTTAAATAATATAATTTATTTTATCCTTTTCATTAACATCTATACTAAATTTATGATTTTGCCTAATAAAATATAGTATTTTATGTAATAGTCAAAATACTTATGAATACTATAATCCACTCCAATGAATTTTCATAACGATTCTAACTCAATTTATTAGTCGGGATAATATTTTTCATAAGAACAAGGAAATACTATATACAAACAAAGAATAATATATTTTAAAGGAAAGCATAATTGTTTTGTTTCAATATAATCATAATTTATGTAAGATTTGCATCTTTAAAAAAACGAAATATGCGAATGAAACGTAAATCAAAACATATGAATGAGTAGGAGTCATATCTGCAATACGACTTTAGCCACTGTTTATGTTTCAGTAGATCAGTGTCTACGCGCGTGACTTCGTAATTGTGAGGACGGCGGTTTAATTCCTATCAAATTCTAAAACTTTGTTATGTACATTTACTCTTGAATTCAATACAAATTGTTTGCGTCATTATATCAATGATATTGATCTTTCAATAATAAGAATTATTGAATAATAAGTAAGATAATATATCTGTGGCTTGAAGGAAAAACCGATTAACTCCTTTTTTTTGCAAAATTGAGTTAATGATAATTTCGGATTTTAACAAGCTTATATTTTTATTGTATGAGTCCATATTTATCGAAATGTAGAACTATTACAAAATAGGAAGATGAAATAAAAAATTTTTTCTGTATGTTTGAATACAAGATGAAAAATTCAAACCCGTTTTTCTTTAAATTTGTAAAAGTGGAGATAATTGTTTTTTCCTTTAGGCCACAGATATATGTTAATGTTAAAAATATAATAATATCTCAATAAATAACTACGTATAAATATAAGAACAAAAATACAGTTAAAACTAACAATCATATGAATTTGAATGATAATAAAATAATAAAATTAAATTTTTTAGTTTTTTAAATTATTTTGTTTCCATTTTAAAAAATATTATCTTTATTTATATTTTTGATAAATAAATCACAATAAGAAATATTAGGCGTAAAAAGTGATTGTAGTTCAACCAAACTAAGAAAAATCACTAGCTTACTAGGGTGCAATTTATTATCCGGAATAATAAAATCCACGAAATACTGCATAATACATATATACAACAATTTCAACAAATTTAATTATAAGGATTCATAAAAATATTATATTTCTAGCGTTTTATAAAAGATTTTGCATTATTAAATTTACTCTTGAATTCTATTACATATTGTGAGTAATCTAGAGTATCCCAAGTTTATCAGTAATATCTAATAAAAATTGTCAGAGAACTTGTAATATTTATAATACTGTTCCCTTAGTGTAATAATCAACATTCATCAACATAAATTGATTGAAATTATATTAATTAATTAATTAACCTGTCACCTACGGCGGCGCGGAGAGGCTAGTGATACCGTAGGCCGAATTGGTATTGGAAAAGTTGAAGATGCCGTACTAATATTAGTACGGTCGGCCTGCGATGTAAGCGCACCGTAACAATATTAGTACGGCCGTACGCGACAGGTTAATTAAGTAATTACGTTTTTTGAGTAATTTAGTTTGAAAAAAGTGGACGCTTGTCTCAGAATGTCTGTGAGAAACATCTGAGAAAATCTGTAACGCGCGTTCAGGCGCAATTATCACAGGCGTACGTTGTCCGTGAAAACTTGTTCTGAACGTCTTAAGCAATTATTAGAGTTGTCTGGAGCGCTTCTAACACATGCGAATTAACAATTATCCAGTGCGGTTCTGACAAGTGCACCAGTAAAGGATTTCGATTACCTGGACGCTTGATATATCTTAAAATATATTTCAAGTATATTGCAAATAGTCTAAACATATATACATTTACTGAATATATAAAAAATATATATGGTATCCATTTTAAAATATATTTTGCTTATATAGAAAATGTATTTGTAAGATATATTTATAAGATATATGCAACAGATATTTGACATATATCTCAGCATACATATTAAATATATTATAAATAATCTAAAAATATATATTTATCTTTATATGGAAAATATATATGGAATATATAAGAAATATATTTTAAAATATATTTTATTTATATTTAGAATAGATTTGGTATATATATTTATGAAATATATATTTTATATATTTAGTATATATTTGCTGAAAATATATTTCGAAAGTATATTTTTTATATATTTTAAAATACATAAAAAATATATTCCATATATATCCCTTACGGACGAAAATATATCCAAATATATATACAAGATATAAAATCTATATTTCATATATATCCAAGATATATATCAAAGTATTTGAACTTGAAAATATAGACAAAATATAGGCGATTATATATC
>JABFPJ010003455.1:0-16089 GCA_022817425.1 Gryon sp. ZL-2020 | reverse complement strand
TGATAATGATAATGATAATGATAATGATAATGATAATGATAATGATAATGATAATGATAATGATAATGATAATGATAATGATAATGATAATGATAATGATAATGATAATGATAATGATAATGATAATTATTATCTCACTTCGTATTCTGCGGCAGTGCTTTTAGCTTCACTTTCTGACATAAAAACATCAATCATGTCATGGAAAGCGAGATATTTCAGTCCATGACAAGTTGCACAAACTGTCTTGTAAACAAGCCATCCGCGTCGAAGAGCCGCGTGATCCAGTGTCGTGAAAAAATCTTGAAATGCCCAGGGGTAGTTTGGCGGATGAACCTCGATATCGGATGCCCGCACGGATTTGTCGAGCAAATACACAAGACTTCCACAAGTGGCAATCGCCGTTGCCGCTATACCCAAACACTTTTTCAACGTCTTTGAGTATTTGCCGGCATCTTTTACATCGAAAGAATGATAGTACTTGCACGGCATTTTTCCTTTTGTTATAATAAACCGAGCTGTCGATAGACTATGAATTCTTGACATTATCAGAGACATTTTGCTATTATTTTGACAGACGATTGTTTAGGTTAAGGACTCAATACAAAGTGTGAAATTTGTAATGATTTTTGATTTGCTTAAATATTTGTTTATTTATGTTCGATTATTTTTAAAATGTCAGTCAAATGAAAAAAAAGAAGAACAGTTTAAAAAAACAAGTTTCATTTCTTCTATTTAGAAATAAAAATAACCATTTTTGTTTCTATTAATTAATTTCTTATAATTTTTTATTTATTATAATATATATTTTTTAGATTATATAATTATTTTAATTCTAATTTATTATAATAATATTTATTTATATATTATAATAATGTATATTTATTAGTTTCACTTGATTTATTGCACAGATCTTCTGCCTTTACGAAAAAAAGATCAGCATGTTTGACAACACTGGATTAACTTTGATAAAGACACTATATAAACATTGCAACAAGCCAAGATCAGTATGTTCTTATTTGTTTTTGTTTGTACAAAATATGTATTTATTTTGTTTACAATATAAATCTAGCATGTTTCTAACCATTCTGATTTATTTGAATTTGAAATTGAATTGACCTTGACAAGGACATCGGTATGTAAACATTGCAACAAAACACAACCAATTTGTTTTTGTTTTTACAAAACATAAATTTGTGTCTTTCACAACATAAATCTAGCATGTTTGTAAATAACAATTATTCCTATGAATTTGATATTGAATTGACTTTGACAAAGATACTATATATGTAAACATTGCAATAAAACACGATAAGCTTATTGTCATTTGTCTTTGTTTGTGCAAAATATATATTTGTGTTTTTCATAACATCAATCTTGCATGTTTCTAACCCTCCTAACTTAATATTTGACTTGCTCTCGTAAGTCTCGAAATGTTATTACGAAAAAAGTGTGTGTTACAGAAGATGCAAACAAATAGACGTTGGGTGCAAAGCAAAGTTACATTCCCTCTCGTTATACAACTGTCGTACTTGCGCAACTTGTTTTACAATAAAGTTAAAAGCAATGAGTTATAAATAAACTGCTCAGTTATGCCTGGTATTATGCATGCGCACACATTTGCGCGGTTACACTGCGCTTATGCTTACGTTACATGCACATTGTAATGCGGTGTAATGTGGCGCGGCGTTGTGCATTCGTACGTATAGACAATCCTGCCGCAGCATGTTTATAAATATGGATTTTTCATAGCTACATATAGCCACTTACTCACTTCCTCATATGTATTTTCAATAAGCACCTAATCATGGTGCACGTTACGTATCCGTACAATGCCATTTATGCAGCTATGCCTTCATTCATATACACTTCAACAAATATGATCTAACGAACATACGATGCCGGTTAATCTTTGTTAATACCATTTGCACACATTCGATCAAAATTTCATTGTCATTCAATTCAAATTAATTTGATCAAAGTTCAATTAAACGGGGATGCATATATTGTCCTTTCAATCCAACTATTATGAAGGTAAACAATAATCATCTTTTGTTATTGTTTACCTTCTTTGATGATGCAAAAACAAGTTCTATGACCTTTAGAGTGACTTAGGTTTTTTAGGCGTCAATTTTTTTTGTTTAGAAATAAACAATGCAGGAAGTGTTTGTTATGAGACAATTTTTTTGGCATAAAATAAGTAATCCACTTTTTTCCCCTTTTTTTTGACGATTACCTTTTTTTTTCTTTATTCGTGCAAAAACATTTGAACCCATTTTTTGTGTACTTTTTTGTTGACTTCGATGGTATTCGAATTTTGGTGTTTCAAAAGTTCAACACTGCCAGAGCCAAATTGTATTTTGCCTCGATTGAATTTTGTTTCTTTGTTTCCAATGAAATACCATTCTGATAATGGAAAATTGCAAAATTGGCACGAATACGTTTGTGTGTCATATTTGAAATAATCTATAGCTTTAATTGTACAGGTTTTTTTATCTTTTAAGCAGAATTTGCACAAATCAAACTTAGTGCAATTTGTGCACTAAGTTTTTGTACACGAGTTTTTTTATAATTAATTTTGAACTATTAAAATTAATCTTTATTAATATATATATATGACGAGTTCGAAATCTACCCAATTAGTGGTATAAAATATTTAAATCTGGCATTACACAATTGTCGCACAGATGTACATATAATCGCGGGATGTTACTTCATCGAACTCACTGAGTTTAAATTAAAACGACAGCGTTGTTTCCAACTTGCAATTCAATCATTTTATCATTACGTACTGCATCGTCAATTGAATCCGAAATCTAACTAATCTTGTCTCTCGTTTTCTATTTCATAAGCATCTCTATTGATATTCTTCAAAACACGAAAACGTTATGCATTCCTATTTCACAATAATTACCTAATATTTATAACGAGTTATTACTATACTGACGCAAGCCATTTTGTCATCTGGATTATTATTTCAGTTATCTCATTCGGCTAAATTTAATACGCATTATCCACTTTTGTTTCTATATAACTTGAACGTAATTTCTCAAACTGGAAAAAAAGACAATGTTGAATTAAGAAGCATTTGGCAACGCTGGAAGGACTTACATAGATATGACAGCGCCACACAATATGGCGGAATCTATAAGATTTGATGTAATCAACAATTCATTTAATTCTTTAATAAGAATTTAATTGTAACCAATAATATTTTTAAAAACGTCTATATTTTATAAATAATTAATATATAATTATAACTGCAATTATTTATTTATTTTTGTATATGTAAATTAATAATTAATTTAGATTTACAGTATAACCTCTCTTATTGCAAATTAAGTTTTGTTAGTTGCATTGACGCTCTACCTACAGAGTTGCGCAGTAAGCGACGCATGCGCAGTGAATTCGAATCACAACACGTCAACATAACTACAAAATTTCACAAAATGTCTAATAAAGTACTCAAAATATAAATAAAGTACTCAGTGCGAGTCATGTTATGTTTATCCAATTATTATGGTTCACCATGCCACTTTTTGGTTTTCTCCATCGATGCAAAATCACCTGTCGTTACAATTTGTTTAGTTTTGACAAAGTGCAATAAGAGAGTTTGTACTGTAACTCCAATAATATGCTTGATAGATGGCGCAATAGTAGTGTTTTGAAGATATGGATAAGAGGGATTATACTGTAATTCTTTTAGCATGCTTGATAGATGGCGCAATAGTAGTGTTTTCGAAATACGGATAAGAGGGATTATACTGTAACTCTATTAATACGCTTGATAGATGGCGCAATAGTAATGTTTTGGAGATGTGGATAAGAGAAGTTATACTGTATTTCTTTTAGTATGCTTAATAGATGGCGCAATAGTAGTTTTTTGGAGATATAGATAAGAGAGGTTATACTGTAATTCTATTAATACGCTTAATAGATGGCGTAACAGTCGTGTTTTGAAAAAATCAATAATTAAAAAAAATATTATTATTTAAATAAATGAAGTATTAATTGAAATTATATAAAACTAATTTCATTACAATCACAATTAAATTGAAGCTCATGTAATCCATTCAGAAACTTAGATAACATTGCCAACATTGAGTTCAATTAATACATTTCTTATTCCTACATTAATTTCAGCAAGTTTCCTTCGACTTTGTTAAAATAATAAGTATAATGAAAAAAAAAAAAAAGATTAAATTGTTGTCACATGTTCGGTTGACATGTAATTATGACAAATGACTTGAGCAACGTGTCGCTGTAAATAGATCGTCGACGTGGCAACGTGAAATCGGTCGCGATTGCAAAAATGCTTCTTATCGGCAGGGGTTCCACGCGATAATTCTATTTATAAATTTACGATCATCGGCAGTGTACATGCTAGCACATCAGGCAAACTGCATATGCCGCGCGCACTTTGCACCCATGTGCACAGTATATGATTCTTTCGCAGAAAGAAGTCACTTTTAGTTCCCACACTCAAATAAAAAAAACCAAAGAAAAAGGAAACAAATCTTGAATGGAACAATCAAGTCAGCAAGTTGATTTTTACAATGCAATATTATGAAACTTTAATATATATATGCATAATATATATAATGTACATATATTTGTATTATTTTTTTATTTTATTTATTTATTATTATATTATTATTTAATAATTTAATTTAAATGGAAAAATATATTAAATTAAATTAATAAAAAAAAATGATAGATATAGTAAAATATATAATGAAGAACTTCTCTTTTTATTTTGTTTTTTTTTTTTAATTTGCATTCAATAAAATATATTTTTTTTTAGATCAATTAAAATTTACAACAGAAGTGTAAATATTTGAATGAACATTAATTCGTTGAACTTTTCTTACATTTTGATCAAATATGTTATATGTTCATTCATTATACAATTTCGTTATAAAACCAATAAATGTATGAATAAAATGCATCCATGTTTCATAATAGTTCAATTTATATAAAAAACATTATATATCGTATACACATTTTTGTTCAAATTTGTCGTCGTTTCTTTTATATTCCGATCGCATATATAATGTATATTGTAATCTATTTTCCTGCTAAAATTTTGTTTTAATAATGCCAATTATAAATTGTGCAATTTTTGAAGCAGGTAATAATAGTTCGAGCTTATTTAATTTACTTTGGTCAAATAAAACAACTTTTGTACTTAATTTTAATTCAGTTTAATTAATAATTAGCTTCGCTTTTGTTTTATGAATTTTAATATTATTTCTAGGCAGATATCGAATAAGAAATTTGCAAAGTTGATATTTCATTATTCAACGAGTACAAATATAATATATAAATTATTGTAAAACGTCGCGACGAAAATTGGTTCATAATATTCAAATCAAAGATACATTTTGATCAATAAATCAGGAACATTTTTCTTATTCTTAAGAAAAAGAAAAATGTTGAAAAAAAAAAAATTCTGTCGGAATATCTGACGATTTTCTTAATAGAATAAGTTAAACACGAATAAAAAAAATATACGTTAATTTAATTTTAAAGCTTCTTTTGTACAAATTATTTTCCATCTTACGTTTGAAATTGTTTCTTCAGGTTTATTAAAGAAGTATTGTTATTTTATAATTGCAAATTGTGCAAAAAAAGTATCTTATGAAAATGATTATGCAAGTCTAAAAATAATCCGACTTATACAATTATTTATTCCTGTAGGCTTTTACATGTTCAACATTGTATAAGTTAAAATTAAGTATTTGATTGACCCGCGTTAAGTTATTTGTATTCCTGTCACTCTGCTTTTCATGGCAGGATCGTCGATAAATAAAGATAATGCAGTTGCGAAAAGTCTAGTCTCGTAATGTCCTTGGGTGAGAACTTAGGTTTTTCTTTTTCAACTATTACCTCACAATATTTTGGGTTCGTAAATTGTATTTTACACCCACACAATAGGAATACAAAATGCCTTTTTTTTGGTCAATTGCCTTTCTAGTTTCATTATATTTATGTTCATGTAAAAAAAGCAAACAAACAAAATGAAAAAACTAATAAAAAGTTATTGATGTAAACAGTTCAATCGAACAAAATATAAACAAAACAATTTCAAAAAACAATGTAAACAAAGCAATATAAACAAAGCAGTATAAATAAAACAATGTAAACAAAACAATATAAACAAAGCAGTGTAAACAAAACAATGTAAACAAAACAATGTAAAGAAAGCAGTGTAAACAAAACAATATAACAAAACAATACAAACAAAGCAGTGTAAACAAAACAATATAAACAAAACAATGTAAAAAAAGAAGTGTAAACAAAACAATGTTAAAAAATTAATATAAACAAAACAATGTAAACAAAGCAGTGTAAAGGAAACAATATAAACAAAACAATGTAAAAAAACAAAGTAATCAAAACAATGTAAGCAAAGCAACATAAACAAAACAATGTTAAAAAATTAATATAAACAAAACAATTTAGACAAAACAATGTAAACAAAACAATGTAAACGAAACAAAGTAAACAAAACAATGTGAACAATACAGTTGTAAACTGTATTGCAAAAAGCAGTATTAATAAAATAATGTAATCAAAACAACATAAACAAAACAATGTAAACGAAACAATGTAAACAAAAAAAAGTAAGCAAAACAATGTAAATAAACAAAATATTTCGGCGCAGCTGAATGTTTACTGTTTTCGTTTTAATTTGTCTTTGTTTACATAAACTGCTGCCACCAAATTAACTTTTTTTTAACAAAAATATTGCATTTTGTGTAACACGACATTTTGCAATGTCGTGAAACAAATGGACTTTAATTTATTCACTTCTTTCAAATGGAAATACATTTTTTTGCAAGGACTTGGAATTGGTATTATGTACCTGTTGAAACTATTTCGTTATAGAAATGCACGTATGTGATTATAAAAAAGGTGTCCGTAAATAAAGGTATTTTATATTTGATTAATGCAACCAAAAGCTTTGAACAAAAAATAGCGAAATCGAAATAAATGAATTATAACTATTTCTAAGAGAGGGATAGAGCAGGATCGATACGCTGACCTTCGAGGTAATCAGTAGATATATACGTTTACAGCGCACGTGGAGGAAATTCAACTTTAAACTCTGAAAATTCACTCAAAATCTCTCGTGCTTCGCAACGCTCGATCGAACGAGCGCTTCTAATGATTAACTTTTTTTTTGTTTAAATTCTGTTACATCGATTGACTTTCATAAAATTGTTAAGTTTTCCTTAGTTTTATGATTATTTTGCAACAACCTTTTTTTATTTTATGAACAAACATGATTTATGAAATCATAAATTTGTATTCATTAAAGACAAAAAAAAAGTTAACTTTGCTTAAAATAGATTTTATTATATTCAATTAAGTGAATAATAATTATTATATAAGTTTATTTCAATTTAGTAGTCAATTAGAATATATAATCGGATATAGATTTATAAAGTAGTATTGTGTAATCAATAGAAATAATTTAATTTTAGGTTATTTTTAATTTAATTGGATATTCTATGAAATATAATTTAATGATTAATTGAGTTTTTTTCAGAATTATTACAACTGATTAAATACAATCTGCGTTGTATTATTTTTTTTTCTTTCATGATCGCTGATTCATGTTTGACTTTGTTTATGATTTTAGTTTAGTAGTTTAAGTACAAAGAACTTCGCTGTGACTCTATTTTTGGAGTGCAATTAAATATCAGTGACTTAGAATATTTTTCTCATGTTTAAAATTACGTGGCATCTGAAAAACAAAAAAATTGAAAATGCGATAAATTTTAATTCAAATTTAATAAATGATTTTTATATTGTTTTATATATTTTTTATGAATACTCAAAATATATATTTTATATTCATTCGAAATATATAAAAAATATAAATATTATATATAACGTACACGGAATATAAAAATTATATATCATATATACAAAATATATATAATTTATATATAAATTGCGGTAATATGGCATATATTTAGCAATTATAAACCAAAAAATTATTTAATTTGTTTTCTATATTAAGTATTAAAAAATGTTATGAAAAATTATAAATTAAATATTGAATTTAACATTTTTATATTTCTATCTTATATTTAAAATAAAATAAATTTTTAGAAGTATTTTATTAGAAAAAAACTTATATTTGCCTAATTTCAAACGAGTATTTCAATAAAAAGAGCATTTTCAATTTTTTTGCATTTGAAATTGTATCGTTTAATGTAATAATGGCATTACAACAAAAACGCAATTACCAATGAAAAAATGACGTTTGGCGATCACAAAGTAAATGCTTTCAAAGTAAATAACTTTGCATGTCCCCTTGAAATTCATTTAAAGACCAACAAAAGATTTTGTTCTCTATCGTAAAATTGATTTATCTGATTTTATTAATGCAAAACCATTTTGTTTTATGTATACTAAATTAAACAATTTATTTCGTTCCTTTTACGTTTTTACATGCATTGAAACATTTACAAAGCAAATTAAAGCAATTAGTGGATGAAACGACCTGAAAGAGGAGCCGATTGGTTTGACACAAAGTGCCAGGATATATGGCAAATATTGTCATCAAATCGTACCATATGTATAATAAAAATGTGTTCGATTTTGAGCAATTATTACTTAAGTAAATGTTAAAAATTGAATACTAAACAATTTTAATAATGATTAAAGTTACATTTAATTAAGGCCTAGTCAAGGCCTAGTCAAGGCCTAGGCAGGGCTTAGTCAAGGCTTAGGCAGGGCCTGGTCGAGACCCCGTTAAGTTCTAGTCGATGCCCAATTTGGTTACTTTATAATTAATGAAAGAGTGTTAAAATTTAGTCGAAAAAAGTTAAATATTAGGATACCCTATCGGGGCCATTTTTGACCCTAATCAGCCCGCTCATATATCGAAAAAATTTAGAGAAATCCTACTGTGACCTAATTCAGGCATAGTAAATAGATAAAGTAACTCCTAATTGGGTTAACATAGGGCAGGCCATATTTTGGCCATTTCATTAATGTGGTCAAAACATGACTTGGCCACATTTTGGCCACAATTTCATGTCTACTAAGGATTATTGTAACTAATACTATACAGAGAAGAACTTCATATTAAATTTTACTATATAACAATGGGAATTTTGAGATTCTGTTCTCATCATTTTTTAAAATTCATATTTATTATTCATACACGGAAAAAATGATTGAACAATTATTGTAAATTTGTTTTGTTTCTTTTTTGTATTTTGTATTATTATTATTTTTGTTTAATAATTTTGTTAATTTTTTTAATTTTTTTTTGTTAATTTGTTTAATAATTTTGTTTGTTGTATAAATTGTAATAATATATATATATAAATAAATATAAAATATAATTTGTAAATAATTGTCCAAAATTTAATAATTTTTCCATGTAGTAAATACTGATTTTAAAATTTGTCCAAATTACAAGACACTCATTACATTATATGTATATATATTAATATATTGATATATATGTACATATATAAATCGATGTGATTTTTGGTGCCGACTTTGGGTGTCTTGTTGGGTTTGTCGTTGGTTGTCGAGTTGTGGCTCATCTCGCGTAACCCACTGCGTACAGTGTTCCCATAGCAGCATTGACCGTTTCTATTTATATAACACGGCTTCTCCGCTCCGTTTCTGCGTCTCTTTGTCTCTCGTGCGCCGTTCTTTGCACGGCGCAGTTACGTCTGTTCAACACGTGCACCTTCGGGAATACATGCGTGTGAAATATACTTTGTTAAGCCACTTATACACACAACAAAAAAGATCATGCACATTTTTCACGCATCACTCTTCTTCTTTTTTTTTTCTTTTTTTTTTCGGGTTCGTTTCGTCGATCCATTTTCAGCGCTCATCATCGATGCTTTTATTCAAATTTGCCGTCATCTCGTATGCAGAATCAAATCGATAATGATATTTACATTTGTATTTCATGCATTTTTTATAACGTTAATTAAAGTGAATCCACGTGTTTCAAAACTTCATTTTTTTTGCTTCTTTGATTCGCAAATCAAAAAAGTTGATTCAAACCGATTTCAGATTTTATAATGAAAATCTTTGACAAAAAATTTTTTTTTATTACAAGACTTATGAATATTGATCCTGTCAATATTGCTGTGTCATTCGAAAAATATCACTGCTATTTTTAAACTGCATAAAATTTGTTTTTTTTTGTTTTTGGAATCATTGTGTAATCATATTGGAAAATAATTTTGTACTAATAGTCGATGGTTGAATGATTAGCATTGAATTTCAAATAAAATAATTCCTTTTTGCAAAATGTTTTACTATTTTATTGACTCGGCGACGCTGAAAATAAATGCGAATTACTTGTATGAAAAGGTTTGATTATTTATTTATAGGATCTGATGCATCGGTATATAATTATAGTTACTTCCTATACTATACTTCCTTGTCTTCGATTTATCAGCATGCATTATTAATACTGGATAACTCGGGTTTATTTATATCATTAGACTATTTTTTGTTATCGACGAAGATTCTCTGTGATCCGCCGACTGTAGGAAAAGTTCACGTAACAACGTTAATAAAATTCTAATGCGTTTTTCAAGTTATGTAACAAAAAATATTGTAACGAAAAAAATCAACTTGTTTTTATGAATGGCTGATAAATGTGTGCAAATTAGCGTTGCAGAAAATAAATTTATACTTAAATACTAAAAAAATACTAGTAACAAAAAAAATCGGTAAAAAATTTTTATTTATGTTTGCAGCGAAATAAAAGATTTAATTCGATGAAATGAAATTTGGTTTTTCTTGTCGAAAATAAAAAATATTTTCTCGGTTTATTCTAACCGATCGACATTAATGAACTTTTGTATTGACAGGCGTTGATTTATGAACTTATTTTTTCTTTTTGCTCTTTCATTCGTTCAGGGCCAAAAGTATACTTGTCACCACCTTGTAACGTTATTACAGAGTTGATTCTAAAGTGAAATTTGATCGCTTTATCCCACCGGAATAATCTTTTCGTCGTTATAATGAATGATTGTCATCGATTATACGGAGCAAATGAGTTTTTGAATCGTTAGACAATATGTCAGAGCTGCTGACAAATACAAACAATAATTGCAGACAAGTTCATTATTAGAGTGGAAATGGACGAATTAAACGCGATTATTGGTACAATCCATTATCGATCAACATATTATCGATTAATCGATTAAAAATATCGATGATCGATTGTCAATTAATTGATAAAAATATCGATCAAAATATCGATTATCGATTAAAATATTGATTATCGATTAAAATTGTGATTATTGATTAATCGATTACGAATATTGATTGTCGATTAATCGATTAAAAATATCGATCATCGATTAATCGATGAAAAATATCGATTATCGATTAATCGATTAAAAATATCGATTGTCGATTAATTGTTAAAAATATTTATTAAAAATAACGATTATCGAATAATCGATAAAAAATATTGATTATCGATTAATCGACCAAATATATCGATTATCGATGTATACAACAATTAATCGAAATTTGTTTTTATTTTTTGTTTATTTTGTTTGTTTGTTTTTGTTACAAATTAAAAGCAATTTAGAATTTATTCCTTCAAATTTAATTAAAAATGATATTTTTGCGAAGTAAGTTAACTGAAGTTCACGAATGTTGTTTACCGCTCAGGTAATGACATTTTCATTTAACAAGTTTCCAATTCCTTCCAAACAAAGACAAATTTGTAAGTCCTTTTTTTTCATTTGCTCGAATACTCGAAAAGGAAGTTACTGGTTAATCCGTTGCTTTTCTGGAATCTGGGTTGTAAGACTCCGCTGTTTTAAAACCTGTCGGATGGCACAAGATGAGACAGCCACAAACCCCGGAAAATCGATCGAGCACCACATTTAGTCGCAAGTATTTATTACTATTTTTTTTAATTAAAAAAAATATCTTTTCTTTGTGTAATAAATTTTTGGCAAATAATATATTTCCTCATTTCTATTGGCTGAATTCAAAGTAAAATTGCATTTTTATTGGGGATAAAAATTGCAATTCAATTTCAAAATTGACATGAACATTGATTATAAAAGATAATAAATAATTTTCTTGCGAGAATAAGTAATAAAATGGTTGCTTTTGAAGGTTTTTACAAAGTCGTGAATAATAAATGTTGTTACTACTTAATTTTTTAAATTTCATTTTTCAAAAAAAAAAAAAAAAAAGTAAAAAAATACATATTAATTCATTTTACTTTTGCGAAAAAATATTCCTTCCAGTTTGTTGTTTGTATTTGGAAAAAATATTGTCAATCGGACGAGATGCAAATGAAAAGACTTCTTCATTTGTATTGCACTTTGGGCACGTTTTGATGCTGTCAGTGCATTCGCTCCAATCTTTCCGCGTGTCCGCATTAACCTCGCAAAGGCATCATAAATACGCTACACAAAATAGAACTTAGCATGCGCTATTTTAAGCGGCCTCATTTATTTTCGCTCTTTACTGCTTCCTGTGCATTTCTGAACAAATGGCCGAGAATTCCACATTTTTGCCATCTTCGTGACTCCATAAACCAATTTTTATCATCGCTCATTTTTCATCAACGACATTTTCATACATCCAAGCAATAAACTCAAAATGGAAGAATTTCACCTTTTTTTTATTCCTTTCTTCTGAATCATAATTTGCAGGATCGATCGAAATGAAATGAAACCAAAAAGTCGTTGACTTGTATTTGAAAAAAAAAACAAATTGTATTTTTTTAATATTATTAACAAATAATATTTATTATGTATTAAATAATTCATTAAAATTAAATAATATTTTTTAATTTTTAGCTAAGTTAAATAAATGCATTGACAAAATTTTTTTAATGCAAACAATATTTAAAATTTAAAATTGAAATTAAAATTTAAAAAAAATATATAATTTGCAGGATCGATCAAAATGAAATGAAACCAAAAAGTCGTTGACTTGTATTTCTCAAAAAGATTTTATTTTTCAAATATTATTAACAAATAATATTTATTATTTATTAAATAATTCATTAAAATTAAAAAAATATTTTTTAATATTTAGCTAAGTTAAATAAATGCATTAACACAATTTTTTATGCAAAAAGTATTTAAAATTTAAAATACTTGTAAACATTAAAAAAAATGTTAATTTTTTTATTATTTATATTAATTAATTTAAAAACCTTAATTGAATTGTTAACATAAAAATTCATTTTTGTAGAAAAAGAAAAATGTTTTCCTGAAATGATTTTGAAGTTGAAATTGCAGACAAGTGGTTGGCATAATACGCGTTTAATTTGCGGCCAATAACTATATGATTATTGGCCTTCTGTTGTCAGTGGATGCGAAAGTGCGAGTCCCATCCCGCCTACGCATTATTTCGACTGTGTCTTTTGCTATCGTTTGATGAATACGTAACGAAATTAGCGCAAGCACAATGCGGTGCCGCCTTCGCTTAGCAAAATAGAATTGGCACAAAACCAAAGCCACGACTCGAATAAAATTGAGCTATATAGATCTTCTTTTCGTTGCATGTCTTCTTTCAATGATGTAACTCGTCTATTCTTCACTTAAGGATCGATCCTTGCAATCTTTATATTTGAACGAATTATCCAAACATATGTGAATATGTGCACATATATTTTCATATATATATATATATATATAAATAAAAAAATATATATATATAAATATATTTGAAATATATTTTTAAATATATTTTGGTGGCAAAAGGTGGTAAAATTTCCCGCACTTTTTCCGTGCGGAAAATTTTACTTTTTTCATTTTGAAAAAGTCAAAATGTATAAGTTGAATTTACAAAAAAGTTTTTTATAAATAATAAGAAATTATAATTTAAAAATTAAATCTTTTAATTTTCAAATATTTTTTCACTTTTTTGTGTGAAAACTTGCTCTTTTTTCATTCATAAATTAAATTTTATTTGTAACAAATATTAATATTACTTTTATCTTTTTTATACAAATTTTATACAAATATAATTAAAACAAAAATTAAATAATAATAATACAAATTAGAATTAAACATTATTTTTATGAAAATAAATTTCATTTTCAAATAACATTTTACCTCATACAAATTGAAATTTTTATAAAAGTCTGAATTAATCATTTCAGCATTTTACAGAAGAAATAAAGGCAAAAAATGTCGACGGTGCGATGAAGTATGACTCGAGTGATGCGTTTTCTGATTCGGCTTTACAAGCGTGAGACGACAGAATGAGGAAACGATTGTACAAACAAACGACCGGCGCAATTTCAGGATCGCAAAACTTGAATAATCTCTCTCACAGTGGCTATACTTTCGCACAAAATGAGAGACTTCGTCTCATTCTCGACATACCCGTACGGACAAAATATATATCAAAATGAATGTCAAAATATATAACTTTTTACCGCTAAAATATATTTGAAAATATAATTCAAATATTTTTTTTGGTATATTAATATATTTTTGCATATATTTTGCAAATATATTTTCTCTTATATTTCAACAAATATATTCCAGAAATATATTTTAAATATATAACTTTTTGTCACTAAAATGTATTTGAAAATATAATTCAAATATATTTTTTGATATATTAATATATTTTTGCATATATTTTGCAAATATATTTTCTCTTATATTTCAACAAATATATTCCAGAAATATATTTTAAATATATAACTTTTTGTCACTAAAATGTATTTGAAAATATAATTCAAATATATTTTTTGATATATTAATATATTTTTGCATATATTTTGCAAATATATTTTCTCTTATATTTCAACAAATATATTCCAGAAATATATTTTAAATATATAACTTTTTGTCACTAAAATGTATTTGAAAATATAATTCAAATATATTTTTTGATATATTAATATATTTTTACATATATTTTACAAATATATTTTTTTATATTTTGAAAAATATATTCCAGAAATATATTTTAAATATATATTAAATATATAACTTTGTGCCGAAAATATATGTGCCCATATTGTCATATATTTCGAAATATATGTTCTTCCGTTAGGGTAGTCGTGTGATCTGCTAAACGTCTAAGTTGACTTACGATTTTGCACGATTCACAACACAATCTTTGCAAAACTATTTTTGTTTATTTATTGCTGAGTATTTCGGTAACCAAACGGTTTATTTTCGTTCAAATTATACGCAAATTCTAAATTAAGGGCTATTTGTTTTGTAACCTGTACACAATAAGCAGTTAATTTTCTGTCAAGAGATCAAATCCACGTTAATTATACACTCTTTGTGTGTTTATTTATCTTCGCTTCTTTTTAATGTTCCAACCGAAATAAAGCTGAAATTACAAATGGAGGATATATTATGTAATACAAAAGATAAGAATTTTGTTTTATTTTTTATTTTTAACATTACTTTTATACAAATTAATTTTGGTTAAAATAATAATAACAACGTGCTTAATAATAAGTAAATTTATTTATTTATTTGAATTTTTAATACAATAATTTATTTATGTAACTTTACTCATTCAATTTATTTTAGGTTAAATTTTATGTAAAAGTTTAGGTTAAATTTTAGGTAAGAATTTAGGTTAAATTTTAGGTTAAATTTCAGGTCAAATTTTAGGTTAAATTTTAGGTAAAAATTTAGGTTAAATTTTAGGTTAAATTTTAGGTTAAATTTTAGGATAAATTTTAGGTTACATTTTAGATTATAAATGAGTAACTTTACATGTATTTTGAAATTTTCTTAGTTCAACTGAACTTTGAATGTAAGAGTTGCAAAATACAATGGAGAAAGAAAAACAGTAAACATAACCCAGATTCGCGTCGGACGTGCCTTAAACTTGAGGATAAGCAGGAGAATGTAAGAGTCGTGTAATACAAACGTAAGAACGGATAGAAGAAAGGAAGGAAGGAAAGGAGCGCACCAATAACCTAGCCTAATAGCGTCGAGTTTCGAGAGTCCACGCAAAGGTCATCCAACAGAGATAGCGCGGGGCGGCAGCGCCTCTATTTATGGCACAACACGCCAGCCATTGCCTCCCCTCCCCGCCCCTCCCTAGTCTCCCGCGTGCTTCACCCCCTTT
>JABFPJ010003454.1:0-16094 GCA_022817425.1 Gryon sp. ZL-2020 | reverse complement strand
TTATAAATTCATTTAAACATTTATTGTGTTTTCTTCAACTGTTCATTCTTGTAAATCCTTCTGAGCAACAATATAATAAAAAATAATTCCAACATGTGATTATAAAAAGGTTTAATAACAAAACTGAAGTATGCAGCAATAGATTTGACATATTGAGTGTGAGTTAAATTGTCTGTCCTTTTTTATTATGAAAACTTCTGACTTTCCGAATACGCCAATAGAAATGCAGCTTAAGGTGATTCTTCAACTATATAAGAGTAACAAGGATAGAGCTAATGGTGTCGTAATTAGTGAAAGAGAGAAGCAGCGAATTCGGCTGAACAATCACCTTAATGTACATACAGAAAATAAGTAAGAGACAACAATAACAACACAATCAAAAAATATAACATGAATGACAGCATCTTTCTACAGTTTCTTTCGTTAATTTAATTTACTCTTTTAATTTAATCTTTGCATTTTTAAAAAGCATCTTTGCAGTTGAAAAATGTGGTCTGCAAATTCTTACTTATCAGCCTATGACAGACACAAAAAACTTATAAATGATTATTTATTGTTAAAAGGGACAGGAATTAATTCCATAAAACGTGACACGTAAATATCCATATTTATTATTTTTATGATTACTTTTGTTTAAAATTAATTGTACGTAGTATCATATAATTAAATATTATATCATAAATTACAAGTAGTATGATTATATTTTGAATATGTATATTTAAGGTTATAATAGTACGATTAAAATAACATTTTCAAGTTTTGGGTAATTTTAAATAATCAGTTTAGTATATATCATCTTTTAATTATTTAAATATATTTTTTACTCTTAGTTCTCGCGATAAAACTGATCACGATGTGATTCGAGAGCATCATAAATTTTTATGGGATGAAACGGAAGATTCTTTACAAAGTTGGGAAACTCGTTTAGCAAAAAAATATTACGACAAATTATTTAAGGAATATTGCATATGTGACTTAACATACTATAAATACAATAAGGTATGTAAGTTTATATGTCTATAAATAGTACAGGGTTGTTGCGCACCTGGAAAACCTGGAAAAGTCAGGGATTTCCATTTTTCTGGAAAAGTCAGAGAATATTATAATTATTACTGAATTTTTTAAACTTCAGTTTAATTACATACTATTTTGTCTGATTAAAATTATAAGTCATTCCATTCCAAACCGTCATGCCAAAAAACGAAATTGCTTGAAAATTTGTATAAAGCTTTCTTTATACACCAAATAAAGATTCCCAAAAGGTTTTGTCATTTAAATTCATATTTTCAAATTTAAAATCATTTTTAATTTTTATCATTTTTTAACAAATGTGAAAAAAATAAAAAAGCTTATAATTTTGTTAATTATCATTGTAAAAATATGGTTAATGGCTCATTTTGAAGGTATTGATTTACTGAATAAGATCGCATATCCAAATATATTACATTTTTAGTATCTCTTCTTTGATTGGTCGAATAATAAAAACATCGTTTTTTTTAATTAAAAATTGGAGAGAACCTTCTTTTCTAAATACCCTAATAGGTAATATATGTTATTTCAAAAGTATTACGATAATATCATGTATTTTATTGACTGTAAGGTAATTTTTTATTTAATTTAAATAATTGCTATATATAGATCAAATGCAAATAATGAACGAATACTTTCATTTAAAATTTATAAATTTTATTAACTTTATTTTTCATATTACTAGTACCAATAACGATGGTCAGTTAAAAATATTTTACTTTTACGGTAATGTTTTCTTAAAATAGCTTTCTTATAATTTTAAATAACTTTTTTCTTGAATTATTTAAAATTAAAAAGAAAATTACCTTAAATTCAATAAAATACATGATTAATTTTTAAATAGTTATTTCTTATTTAACGATCTTGGAAAAATGATATTTCAGTCTGGAAAACCTGGAAAAGTCAGGGAATTTGAAAATTCATAAAGCGCAACAACCCTGTAGTAATTTATTTAATATTAATAAGAAAAAACTTTTTAAATGATCATGATGAAATTATTTAAGGTTGCACTGAGATGGAGAACAGAAAAAGAGGTAATTGTTGGCAAAGGGCAGTTTGAATGTGGGAGTAAAAAATGTAATATAAAGGAAGGACTTCGTACTTGGGAAGTTAATTTTGGATATGTTGAACAAGACGAAAAAAAGAATGCGTTAGTGAAATTAAGTAAGTTTCATATTAAATCATGTATTACAACTAGCTTATATTTAACGATAAAATATGAAATCATCATTAATGCAAATGTTAATTCTTCAGGACTGTGTCCAGACTGTTCTGTGAAATTAAATTATAAATCACAGAGACGCGAAATAAAACGAAACAAATCACTTAAACGATTACAAAGAACTTTTATCGATGATAAACAAAAAGGAATTAATGAAGAGACAAAAGAAATTGAAAATGATGATAAGGAAATGAGTGATAATGTTAAGTTAGAAGAAGAGAAACAAACAACTTTGGAAAATGAAACAAGTACACTGATAAATGAGAGTGAAATTTGGTCAGCGAAACAAGATTCCGTGGAAAAATCAAGGGAAGAAGAATTTGAAGAATATTTGGCGGATTTACTTTTGTAAATACTTGTATTATAAGGAATTAATTATACAAAGATTGGTAATATAGATAATATATTTGTGTCAATAAACAGCGATAAATATTTATTCAAATCAATGCAAAATTAGACTTAAATATCCTATAATTTTACGAAAATAATTGAATGTATAATTTTATAGTTGAAGAATAATTTATAATTATAAATTTTATTTTTGTATTAAGCTGCAAATAGTTTTTCTTATATAGAAATAACGTAAGTATTATTTGAAACTATTTAGAACTTTGAACACGAACGTGTAATAATATTAATATATATATTGAATAATATACAATATTAGACGATAATAAAATACATTTTAAAGTTGAAGGTTTTCAAATATAGTTATTAATTTTTATCGTTTCTAAATTTAAAAATGAAATCTGTTTTCGGTTTTTAAGATTCTTACAATTATAGATATATTTCAAATTTAATAATAATTTTAATAATAATTTAATTTAATATAAATTCATACAAAAATAAACTTGATTTATACGACTATACTTCGCAATCCAAATTACTTATAGAACATTTGTTTTAATTCTAAAAAATTATTAAACGTGACTGATGATTAAAATGTAATATTAAATAATATCTATCCACTGTTGCACTCACCAAGGTTATTTTTTTAACATTACTACACTTCTTAAAAATTAGATTTTTAATTTAACTACTCTCGTTGGAAAACGTATAAATCCACATCTTTCTCTAGACACACATATACCTGCACATTTTCTTTAAATAGCTTTTATTGTCCCATAGATATAAAAGCAAATCGAAGAATACGTATTTAAATAAACGTATTTTTTAATGTTGTGCTGAACATTATAAAATTTATTTTGTATAAAAATAAATTATACAAAACGAAAGAATTAATGCAGTTTGCATATTAGACTTAATCACACAAATTTTCTTTATTTATTGTACATAATTAATATTTTGTTATTTGTATAAAAATATATATAATTAATATTTTTTATCTATCATTTTAGATTTACTACTAAATTAAATGAGCATAAATAATTAATATTTATTTGATAAAATAAATATGCAAACAATAAACGTATATACTTAAAATTAACATATTTAATTTTGAATTACAATTCATCTTAACTATTTTTTCTGCTAAATTCCTTGTTATCAAATTGTTCTTAAAATCTAATATATTAAACAAAATGTTTTCTTATAAAATTGAATGTTTGAAAAATTGATTTTTTGACAAAATTTTCTTTTAATTGATCTATCATTATGTTTCAGACCTGATATTTATAAACCGTTTATTATTTCAGGTATAAATTTAGTTAAAAAATTTCTTTCATTATTTCTATGTACTTTGTCTAAATCTCTTATGGTATTGGAACCTATCTCAAACTATTAAAAGAATGTTATATCAAACCTTATAATACACTCATTTCTCATACATTCTATGCAATCTTCTAGTTTATATTAAATTTACAAAAGTTCGTTTTGTATACCAAAATTCATAGAATAATTTTTTGTAAATATACCTATAAGTTTACTCGAACTCAAAAGAAAATGTGTGTAATATAAATATATTTATTATACTCATGTTCAATTCTATTCCTATTACGTATCGTTTCGTTGATATACTTTTTCTAACTTTCCTGCAGAATAACTATTTGACTAATTTTACTAGTCTAAATTGTATTGTTATTTAAATATACAATTTATTCGCTAACATAACATATCAAACAAGATTCTTGTAAGCTTTATAACTAAAACTAACAGAGTTTAATGTTTTTTTTTTTGCATTTCGACGCTTCTTAAGTAAAAAGTTACATCTCATATTTTGTTTACAAAAGGATACATCTTCTATGTTTAAACATAGGAGATGTATCTTTTTGTAAACAAAATATGAGATATAATCTTTTACGTAGGAAACGTCGATTTCACGTCTGAAATTTGAATATTCACTTATGTCAATTATTATAAAAATGTTCAATTAATAATATCTTTTATATAAAAACAAATTAATTTGTTGAAGATAACAAAATAAACTTATTTCTCCGTTAATTAAAAAAAGACGAAAAGCAATATCTCTATTGATCAACTTGTTCCTTAGTACTTGACTTCTCATTATTTGCTTGCTTTTGCGAATCACTATCTTCATCACTGCAATCTTCATCATGAGTATGCGTTACGTTTCGTGGAGTTTCCGGTCTCGCGTGTGGAATTTGAATATTCACTTGTTCAACTTCCAATTTTTTCTGTAAAAATTAAAAATACTATAATTAATGAATTTGTATATTAAATAAAACATGAACATAGAAATAATGAACTTGCATACGAACCATTGTATTCTTCTTTGGATCTTCATCTTCTTCTATAAGCTTGAACGTTCTTGAGCGGCTGATCATTGGAGTTTCCATAACAAATCTTTGCTCATGAGCAACTGTACTTTCGTGAGGCATCTAAAATATACATAATAGTACATTATACTTACTTATTTAAAAGTGTGTTTAATTGAAAACATACTCTTAAGAAATATTCTTACCAGCATAGCAGGAGCGCGGAACATGTATGAAAAGGGATAATATATGAGGTTGAGGAAAGTTGCTGCATATAAATCTGCATATCTTACAACTTGGCTGCTGAAAAATGTCTGTCTGCTTCCGCTGCGGAATAACGAACCCATCATTCCATATGCTAAATCCATTTTATGTGTCACGTCTCTAATAGCGGCTCTAAGTTTCGAAATATCCGGCTTTTCTTTTGTGCTACTGTCTAAATTTCTGTAATTCAAGGTAATTTAACATTATCATGTTTAATTCAAAAAAGTTTAATTATTTCTAAAGTTAAATCAGCACTCACAAAAAGGTTCACTTACTTGTACATTTCACCTAACATAACATCTAAGCTTTGTAATTCAGCAAATAATTGGCATTTATCTGTCCATACATGAAGCTCTTGAACGAGTTCAGGTACTATCAAAAACGTTCGCCAGCCTCGTATTTTCTTACTCTTAAGAATATCACCAAATATATGATCACCAACGTATAATACATCTTTGCCCTTGGCACCTATAAGTTCTGTGAATACATCGCAAGAGCCACCAGAGTATACCTCACCTATAAATCATATACTTAGTAGACTTTTTTTCGTTTAACTTTAAATACAAAATAATCTAAATAAAAGAATGTACCTGTATGTAAAGGTCCTTTGTGAGTGCCTAATTTTAGAGCACCAGTTTTAGTATCAACTTGTCTTAAAATTGTTCCTTCACCGAAAAATAATGGCTTCCTCGCGTCCACTACAATTGTATCGAAATACGATCTCCAATTCCTGTGCGGTTCATCAGGCTATAAAAATATACAACAGACAATTAATTAATTATTTAATTATCAAAATATAATTATAAAATATAAATATGTATGTATTGTAAAAGTATTTTCAACTTACTCTTGCACCATGCGGAAAGTCAAACAAGTATGTCATAATTTTGTCCGTATAACGATAACCACTGTTGGTTAAAAGGAAAATTTTCGCGCCACTTTCACGAATTCGAGCCAAAAACATGGGTAATCTTTCGTCTTTCTTCACATATTCATCAAGATTTTCCAATGTTTTTTTCATTAAATCACCCTGTATGTGCACCCAGTCAACGGCATTTCTTACATCCTGAAATATACTTTTAAAGCTCATTGTCAATTCTTCTTTCTTTACTCCAGTCTTCTCACGTGTAAATTGAGGAGAATTTGTAAAAAAGTCTATGAGACAGGCCAATAGATAAGTTTCCGGAAGATTGAATAACGTATTTAATACATAAACTCGAGATTCGTCCAACTGAAGAAATTTGTTTGGATAAAGTTCATAGATCTGAGAACTGTCAAAGAAAAAGAAAGTATTATTTTTGTATAATTGCATTCGTGATATATATTGCAATATATTCATATTCAAAGTTACTTACTGCTTCAAAAATTCAAATCCATGGACACAAACGAGAATGTTTCCATAAGCATCAACTTTTAGGAGATTACCATACAAAGTGTCGAACCATAAACCTCTAACTGGGAAGCTTGGATCATATTCAAACGCCATAATCTCTTGTGGATATCCCAAAGATATCAAACGATCTTTCACGAGATTAAATCCCAGTTGTTCATACTGCGGAGATTTGTACTCTGTAAATAAATTATGCAATTAAACATACAATTCTGAAAATCGGTAGATTACATCCCCCTTCTGCTTTATGTTAAATGTTATTTTGATAACTTAAACAGAAAATGTATACTTATTTGAATGCAAAATAAATATTTCTATTTTAATGTTCAACAATTTCCAACGCATCATTACACAGATTATTATGCCATCGTTAATCTAACTTTAATACATAATTACTCGTGTCTGTAATCCAGTATGATAATTGTTATTAAAAATTATCATGCTATTTATGTACAACAAAAATAAGATGTACAATTTTTAACAAGTTTTGATACTTTTATCTCTAAATTGCAAAAAAGCATACGAATCTGAATATATATTTCATTTCTATTGAGTTTGCAATGAAAACAATAGGGTAACCGGTTTCGCATTATATAATTGAATGTGTTGTACAATTGCACACACATTATATACAATATAAAGATGTATCACTTTGCTCACCCGCAAGTGTGTAGTCCATATCAAATCCATAGAATTTAATATTCTCCAGATGGAGACTTCTATTGACAAAAATTCTACAAACAAAAATATAAGATCGTCAATTAGTTTACCCTTCGTTAATAACATTATATACATAATATGAAACAAACTATGTAAATTAATATTCAAATAATAATACTATTATTAATGATGATAATACACTACTAATAAGACATACGAGTTCAAAGCCAGACGAGTTCGAATGTTTAAAATTGACTAAATAACATATATTTATATTTGTATGAAAAGAGCTTATTCATGATGAACGAATGAACTTACTCTTGAAACACCTCACGATTACTATTAGTCCATCTTGTTGACGTTTGACCGTTGACGTTTTTAAGTAGCATAATTAGATTTTTGGACGACACATCAGTTTATAAAATATAGGACCTGTTGTGATAATGTGTACAATTTTTATTTTTTAATTGTTAATAGTAAATTTAAATGCCATGTGCAATATTGACAAATGAGAATAACAAAAGAACTAATTACTTTCTCTAATTTAATGTTATATAAAAAAGTCAACGACACTTCAATATAGTAGTAATTTATGTTTCAAGTTTATCTATTTAAATGTATGATAATTTTTCATTCATATAACTTCAACGCAATTTTAGAAATATGAAATTAAATATCTAACAACAATAAAAAGAGTATATACATCTGCTCATCAATTATATTCATTATTTTAATCTTTCGTTAATTTGAGGATGTAAGATATTTCAGATTAATCGAATTATAACAATTCTCTAAGTGCATTTTTATATAAGTTTAAAATATTAACCATTTATTTTTAATAAATTTTATTAAAGAATTTCACTGTTTCAAATTCAATAAAATCACCAGGCGAGGAAATTTCACAAAAGTGACTTAATATAGAAGAAATAATTTTGTGACAAATCGTAGAAAAATGATAATGGAATTTACTTGAGAGTGGAAAATTTGAAATAAAGATACTATAATCATGATTAATAAAGTCATTAATTTTGTTAAACAAGAAAGCATCGACAACATTAATCATCAATTACATTCAAGTTTCCTATAGATAATACGTCGAATTATTTAATTATTAAAGCACTTGTTCAATGAAGCATCGATGACTCGGTTATAAACAGGCATTAACATTTAGGTGAATGAATGAAGGAGTGCCGATCAATTGGTTATTCTCAGCAAGTAACACAAATCAAACAATACGTTTGTGACCAATGTACAAGTTCATTTATGAGGTCAAACATCGTAACTTGACCTTAGGCGGCTATCAAGGAAGTAACAATTTTTGTATTCACATTTGTCAAAGTGATTCACATAATTTGAAAAAGAGAAAAAACAAACGAATAACAAAGCCACAACAAAAAATAAGTTTTATAATTAGTGAACTAACAAAGAAAAGCGGAAGTGAAGAAGACGCGTACTTGTAATGATTAAAACTGATGAATAAAGAAAGGAATAGCTGTACCACGTTCACTGTCCGTCACTATACTAATCCCTACTACGGAGACTAAGTAGCTGATATACAAGGCACATCTAACTGACATTGACACTATATAAAATAATCTGAATTCAATCTAACTTAGTTTTCGTCTAATAATGCGCGCCGATGTTCGCGGCTTGCGTGATCGCGTGCGCTATTTCGGCGTTTGCAAAATTATTTTAGCTAAACTGCATGCTTAACGAACATTAAAATCCAATGAAAGTACGAATCGTTGTGGATGAGCGCGTGAAACGATACAATTAAGTATAAATTACTCTGCTCAACAGAGAGATGTAGGAACTTGACGAAGTTCAAGTTTATAAGTTGAATAACTATAGACGAGTTTGGAAACTTTTTGTTAAACAAAGTGTTAGATCATGTTTTTTGACAGTATTTGAAGAGAAAATTAAAATAACATTTATACTTAAGCTTTTTAAAGCGTATATGGGCAAATAAGATTTTGTAATTTAATGTTTGAAATAATACTTAATAAAGTGTTTTTTAATTAAAATTTCTGAATGTGTTAATTATACATTAGTAATAAAAATACAAAAAATTATATTATAAAGTTTAAATTATACTTTCGCTTCAAGCAACATAGCGGAATCTGAAGATTCTTAAATGTGCGCATGTGCGCTAACTATTATGCGTTAAATTATGATAGTACAATTGCACTGATTTAGAAATTAAGTAAGCATTAAATGCATTAACAAAAATATCATTTCAGCAAATAAAGTCAAGTAATTTTAAAATTCGTTTAATTCTTATTTAAATATTGAATTAAACATAATGAGAGAAGTAACAAACTTTTTTGTCTGAAATGCTAATTTTTTAAATATAAAATAACCAAATAAAACAATCATATATGCATTTGAATTTATAAATAAGAATGAATCAACACAATCGGTTAAAATTAGTTAAACTTTTCTTTATATTCTATTTTAAAAAGTATTAAAGATAATTTGTCAATATCAGATGGTATGTAAAAAATTAAGATCTGATAATTTGAACATGATTGTATATTTGTATAAAGATATATTTAAAAATTGCTATCAATCATTGATATAAACTTACATACTTTTGTGCAAAAACGATTAGAAATTCTTATTTTTTTTTTTTTTACTGTGTAAATAACTTTTTCTTTTACTTCAAATTATTTTTCATGTTCTGAAATTTAATGAAATTAGGATTTATTAAATAATGAAAAGTTGTATATTTCAACTGAAACCTGTTCACAGATATTCGAATTTAATATTAATGTATGTATTTACTCAAATGAATTATCTTAATTTATCGAGAAAAGTAAACTAATTATATTTTAAATCAAAATAAAATAAAATGATGCGATTTGAATGGGAAGCATATGTACTTTAATGACGTGCATCAAGTCAAACTGCCACTTTAAAAATTATACAATTTAAGCACTGAGAGAAATATGACAGAAATATTTATTAACAAATGAAAAAAGAAAAAAAGCAAATTTCACACAAATAAAAAAAATACTATAAAACATAATAAAAATTAAAAGTTATCAAATATTCTTATACAATTTCTCCCAGTGAAGAAACCGGCCAAAATCGCTTATTGATAAGAAAACAAATTGATTGCAAAGTTCACTATTATGACATTAAAGAATAACGATAGAAGACAATAACAAATCAAATTGAAAATTAATTTCAATATCGAAATATTCCACATTACAATTATTTTGATTTTCATAACTCATATTAATTAATTTATTAACATATGCGATTCGAATTATGAAAATGCAATTTTTATAATTTTCCAAATACTTTCTTCAAACTGCAAGTAATATATTATTACAGACAAGTGTTATAATATTTATAGACACAGCAGTATGCGATAAAAATATATTATTACATAAAATAAATAAAAGTGGACAAAAGTATTTCGATTGACACATGTACATAAATATAGATAAACAAATTTATTCCTCGATGTTTATCGCAAACTAAATTAAATATTTATTACTTGTTTTCTCTGTTGAAATTGAAACTAATTATTTATATTACGACGAAAATGAATAAGAATAAGAAAATAATTTAATTATTCGTACAAAATTGTACTTTTATATATATATACATATATATATAAAACATGCTAGTTCACGATTGCACCATTATCATTCTATTTTAGGTGTTTGCGAAAAAAATCAATAAAGATGAAGTGCAATAGAATTCGCCGAGGTGTGCAAAAGTTCAGACTAAGATTATAGTACCAAGTTTTCCTTGACATATCCAAAGGATTCGTGACAATGACCTTTTATTAATAGAATCTGATTGTTTTTTATTATGACAAAAGCACTTGAATTTTATTTTTGGATAATAAAAAATACAAACAACCAACATAAGATGTGTCACTGCAAAAGAAATAATAATAATAATAATAATCAACAATCTCGTCTAATATTATCCAAAAATAATAAATAATATATCTCGTATTTTAATTAAAAGTGATTACAATTGAAATTAGCGTAATAAATTATTAATATAAATTGTCCCTTTGCCATCGTGCAATGTCTAATTATTCATTTTAATGAGAAACTGCAATGTTCAAAGCGCATCTTTCTTGTCTGATACATTTAGTCAAGATGGTTATCGTTTTAAGCAATGGCAATATAAATTGTCACATGTCAACAAATCAATTATACATGCCAAGCGTTATAAAAAGTTATATAAACACTAACAAAACATAAAAAACAACAACTATCACAGCGTCAAAATCTTTGATATAAGAAGTATTTTTACATTAGATAAATGTTTTTCAAAGAGAGCGAAACATATTTATGACGTTTTAATATTCTTTTTTTTCTATCAGTGTGTAGCAGAAGATATGTAATTATAGCAAGATGCTCAAATATAACTAAGTCAGCATTCATTTTGATATTTATAGAGATAATTTAATCTAATGTAAAATTTGCATATTTCGACGATCGTTTAGAATCATCTGGCTAAGAACTTGATGGTCAAATTTCAACTAAAACAACAATAAACTGAAATAAACTAATGTTCGTATACAAACTTATATAGATTAACATTGAAATCTACGGAAATATATTGCTTTTCTATATAATATTTGTTTGATACCTATATTTATTAACATATAAAATTTGTAAAATATATATATGAATATATTGAAATGATTATACAAATAATGAAAATAACATATCTACTCAATCTGATGGTAACAAAAAGGATGTAATAAATATTAAGAACGATGTATTTTAAATAATACACATATAGATTTGCATCATTTTCGAAGACTAGTTTATCGTCCGTCAATGAGTTATTGAATTTATGTTGCAGAAGAATTGATATCGTTCACAGTATATAGACTTCATATAATAATGGATTTAAAATGAAAATCCATTTTTGTATCCATCAGTTCGTGAATAATGTCAGGCGATATTTGTTCTTAAGAAGATGTCAAACTCAATTGCCAACTTTGAATTCTGATTTTGGCGCCAAATATCTAATTTGGACATTTTATATATGTACAAATAATTGATGATTATGAAATAAAGATGATAAGTTCTCTATAATCTATATAACAATTTTCCGTAAGATTATCTCAAAAAATAAATTTGTAACAGAAGCTAAAAAAAGTTTGGCTTTCTCCTAATATTAATTATAACATTAAGAAATATTAAATTATAATATATTAAAAAAGCTTAATATACTCTAATAAACAAATATTATTTACTATAAACAATCAAGCATTTAATATAAATAATTACAAATGTATAAAATAAAAGTCTAAAGTTGGATAATAAAAATAAATAAAAAGCTAGATAAAAAATATAGTATATAATTTGATGAATGGAAAGAGCCAATCTGGTTGTTTGTTACTAATTTGAAACTAAAATGTATAGTTTCAAATATGTTGTGATATGAAATAGTTGATAATGAAATGTGTTATCGATGTTTGAGCAATAATGCTTGGGCAATAAACGAGTTAAATACAATGAATTTACGAGCGTAAGTGTACAATCGTTCAAAAAATCTTCTTTCTTGACGATAAAATGATCATTTAGTGTTTTCGTCCAAATCTTGATCTGAACAAATAATTGTTTAATCCAACTGACCTTTGACTGGCCTGACGGTAATATTTCCTATGATTTGCTGAGTCGCTGTCATGCAGAGGAGTCGTCGGAATAGAATCCAATCCATGATGACAATTGGAATTGCAGTCTGGATCCATAATTGACTAGTTGTTAAAGGAAAACAAAATTAACAAATTAAAAAAGGTTTTACAAATTAACAGAATCAATATGCTTTAATTCTTTTCATTTAATTCATTTTTTTCTCTTTTTTATGTGAAATGTGTTTGCAATCTTTGAATTTCAGTTATAAGACAAGGACAACTAATGATTTGTACATTCACCAGATAAGAAGAACGAATTTTCCGTTATTGTGAAAGTAGTATGAACAAAAACAAAATTCATTTGGCTGATAAATGTTGGTTAATTATGATAGAGCCAAGTTTTGTATTTATGCCCAAATCGATAGTTATTTGTGAGATGTATAAAGGTTGTGATATTTAAATTGATTGGTGTGGACCTGATAACCAAGTTTATACACATTTTTTATTACAAAAATATATAGATAATTCAATCCTTTATTTATACATGCAATTAAAATATTGGTTTTCTTTTCTTTTTAGTGAATCACCTTGATAATCATATCTCAATAAAGAGTTAAATAATAATAAACTAAAACTTAATTATTGATAACAAGTAATAGAATTGAAGTGTAAAGTTAAAATTCAAATTAAGTTAGCTTTTGTCTAAATGTACTTTAAAAAAGATTAAAAATAAAACTATGATTCACAATAATCAATGATTATGCTATTTGTGTAGTGTATTTTATAACCTTATTTTTTTCAATACTCTGAAATTATTTCACTCTAATAAAACCGAAAATGCAGTATTGAAATTATGCAATTTAATCGTGTCATGAATGATATTGACAATTAATTTATATATTGCAAATTAAACAGACATTAATTAACAAGCATTAACACGTAAGCTCTGTTAAAGAAGTATTTTTTTATGTCAAAACAAAGAAATACAAACTGATTATTATTACCATTATTGAATGCACTTTACCCTTTTTACTTTTATTGAATGCAAGTCCCAACATTCTTATTTACCAAAAAAAAGTATTTCATAATATTCAAACAGCTGTCAAACATGACAGCAAATTTTTGCACACAAAAATGAAGCAAAAGTCAAAATAAAAATCATCAACAAGAATTAAATTAAAAAATAAATTTAACCGTAAATTAAGTCTGAAATTTGTTATTTTTATTGTCAAAAAACAGAATTTTTTAATTTAAATAAAATAATTTTAAAAAATATGTATATATATATTTATCTATATATAACTATGTTTTATGACTGCAGACGCCATTTGTTCCGATGTGTACCTTATATTTAGACGAAAAAATAGTATTTTATGACGAAAAACTATATCGCACGAATTGTTAAACGACTTTATACGAGTGATGATTAGTTACTAATGTTCGTTAAGTGATTTTTCAGTAACGAATAATGAAACGACGAACTTGTGCCTGACATCAGCGGCACGATAAAGATAATCTGTATAAACTGCCGGAATGCGCGGCACAGCGGCATGCGCTAACAACTCACAATCACGTATACTACATAGTACGTATATACAATTCAGTTTGGCCATTTCGGAACATTCGAATTGACCTGCGCCATCGCACTTGCGCCGCAGACAACTGCATTTAATAAATTAAGACAAATTCAAATTATATTAAAGAATTTCAATAATTAATTACAGAACATTGTATAATTAAATTTATAAAATCAACAAATCAATAGTTGAGATGATTTCTGACAATTTTGCTCAGTCTAATTATACATACCCAACAAACATAGTCCAATAATAAACATTTTCTGTAAAACAATGTATTGCTTATTGGATCAGTGTCCATTGTTTACTGTTGGAATGGCACACCTCTGCATGCAGAAATTTAGATATATTTATTATATATATATGTTTACTCTACTCAAATATATATATATATATATATTTGAGCAGAGTCTGCACGCGGATTTAAAATTTCGTAAGCATCCAGTTTATTACATCTTCTACAAGTATGATGTAATAAAACATCAAATGAAACAATTCGTTTATTATTTTAAACAGAATTTCTGAAATCATATATATTTAGTTATTAAATTCTTCAGAAACAAGTTTTACATTAAAATAAAAATAAATATTTTGTAAAAATAATCAATATTTGTTTTATTCCATGCGTTTACGTTAAAACATTATACTGCATAATAAAAACAAATTAAATTGTATCCAACTTAAAACATACTTTTTTATTACTAAAACGTATTGATTTTAAAATAACGTGATAACAAAAACAATAATGTATAAATAAATTCTAACGTATAATATTTATTTTCAAATTTCAAGTAACATTTAAATTTAAACAAACGAAAAAGCACTTTTATACGAACAAATGACATGAATAAAATTCAATTAAAGTTGAAGACCTGAATAAAATCATGAAATTTCTCAGAATATTGCACATATTGTTATTAAGCTCATTAAAAGTATTTTAATATAATTAATATCAAACTCTGTAATTAAAATGGTACTACATTGAATGAAATGTAGAAAGAAGAGATGACATTAAATGATTAACTAGAAAATGAATGTAATGTATAATATAAAGAGAAAAAAATCGTATTATGATTATAACTAATATTCCTGATAATCTACAATTATAGAAATTAAAAATCTGTACATTTAAACACAATGTAACAATTATTCCCGAGTCATTTAACTAAAAAATATTATTTCTATTGCAGCGTCAAAGGCACAAATGTTTAATAATAAATAAAAGTATTTGTTAATAGAAGTGTTTGATAAATAATTTGTATAATTCTTGATATCAGGTTATTTATATAATGAAGAGGAATATGACATTAAAGTTCGACATAAGTTTGCAAAGGATCTTTATTTTGCATACACAAGAAAGTTTCACATAAGTCTTTGTAATTCTATTTTTTAGAGACAAGAAAATAACTAATTGTAAAGTATCAATTCATTGATATATCAAATACAATAATAAAATTCATAAATAATTATTTATAAACATTTGGATAGCTTATTTTATTGTCTCGACAGTTCTTAATTAAACTTATATATATGTCCCAGCAGCCAGAACTGTATTAAAACGTATACATTACTTATATTTTATATACCGTATTTGTCAATTTTTATATTAATTGTTTGCAACATGAATACGATTTAATACGTGAGGCCTAACCTTCATATT
>JABFPJ010003453.1:0-16100 GCA_022817425.1 Gryon sp. ZL-2020 | reverse complement strand
CATGGGAGATGATCGGAAATTCGTTTCCCTCGCGGTTACAAACCTCGCCTTCGGCTCGGCTTGTAAACTCCGCTCGGGAAAACGAATTCCCGATTTCATCTCCCTTGTTGCGTAATGTACTATTTCGTTACTCAGCCATGAAAAACGCACTTTTCGCTCCTAGGAGGAAATCAAAAAGTGCTTTTTTGTCATCCTTGCAAAAAAGTGACGTATTTGGTGCCTGTTTTCCGTGCGCAAAGTGGCACATTTATTTACGGTGTGGAAAAGTATCATTTTGTGCACCTTACCTTGCAAAAAAGTAACTTTTGTGCAAAGATGAGAAAAAGTATCGTGTGTAAGATGCGCGCAAGGCGAAAAGCACTCGGCATATTTGCAGCACTCACCGTGTACAACCCTCGGTCAGTTTTTTGGTTTGTTTGGTTTATGAGTCAAATCAAAAAAAGCCTCGTTCTAATCGCCTACTTTGCACACTTGTTACACAATATACTATTTTTCCTGACTTTGTAATGAAAAATATGGTTCATACCATAGGAGACAAACAGAAATCCCTTCCTCATGCGATAACCTCGCCTTCGGCTAGGATTAATTTCGCAAGAGATAGCAAATTTCTGTTTTTGTTTTCTTTGGTATGAAATATACTATTTTGTTACGAAGGAGGGAATAATTCCGTTTTCCGAAAACTCTCTAAAGAGGAAAAGAGTATTTTTCGTTTGTCTTTGTTTTTCAGAACAATGATGGTAAAGTATGCGGGAAAGTTGTTTTTTAATTGGAGTATTAGACATCTGTTGTGTTGTTTGATTGGCGCACTAATTATCTCTTTAACATTACGGCGATGGACCAGAAAATGTTATACAGGGTATCAAAAAAGTTCCGGGACGGTCAAATATTTCGAAAAATACACGTCAAACGAGGAAAAGAAAAAAAATGTTCAAGGGCGGGGGCAATTTCAAAATTCTAAATGAGAACGCCCACTTTTTTTTACAGATTCGGATTCTCCGCTTCAAAATACAAAAGTTTTGTCTAAAACATTTTTTCCGATTCACGATATATTTCGCTGTAATCGTTTTTTAGAAGATCTATCCAACGATACCCAACTCGCCCCTCACCGCCGGGGTGGGGGTGGGAGCAACTTTAAAATCTTGAAGGAAAACATGGAATCAAATTAGATGTTTAAACTGTCCCCCATTCTGTTCTTGACAATAAGCAAGTCGATGATAAAATGCTTCAACAGAATTTGTTAAGTATTGTGGGGGAACTAAATCACATTCATCAATGATTCTTTGACGCAGTTCATTTAAATCAAGGAGTTTAGTTTTAAAAACTTTATCCTTGAGATATCCCCATAAATAGAAGTCCATGGGAGTAAGATCTGGAGACCTAGCTGGCCATTCAATTGTTCCTCTTCGTCCAATTCATCTATTCGGAAAAACTGTGTTTAAATGATTGCGAACACTGAGACCAGAATGCGGTGCTGCTCCGTCGTGCCGAAACCATGTTTGGGCGAAATTTTCTCTAGCAATTTGTCTTATTCCTGGAATAATGTAATTTCGAAGCATAGCTTCGTACTTTTCAGCATTAAGATTACCATCAATAAAAAATGGCCCTATTAACTGATTGTTCAAAATTCCTGCCCAAACATTTAATTTCTGCAGATATTGAGTTTTACTCTCTCTCATCCAAAAAGGATTTCGTTAGAGAAAACAATGTTGAATGGTAGATCAGGATCAGTATCAATTCTGTCCATTATATTTTCACAGAATTCCGTCCGACGATCAGAATCATCATCATTTAACTCATGAACTAATGTCATTTTGTAAGGATTAAATTAAAATTTTTTCAAAATATTGTGAACTGACGTTCGGCTCATTTCATGCTCTTGTGCAGCTTTACGGGTACTGTAGTGCGGATCTTCAATGAAGGCCAGTAAAACGTTGAGGGATTTATCGTCTTCTGTTGACGTACTTGGTCTTCCTGATCTGCCTCGATCCTTAACACTACCTGTTTCTTCAAACCGTTTAAAAGTTCTTTCGACTGTTGATTTTGAAACCTCGTTTCCTTCGTTCCTGAATGTTTCATTAAAAAGATCTTTTACCTCTGCATAAGATCTTTTTAAATGACCCCAGCCCCTCATTATCAATAGGGTTATTCTGTGCTGTTCACTAAGGCGATCCATCGTAGTAATAATACTTTCTAATGAAAACGTTGACCAATGATAATTCTAATGCAGTTAAATTAGAGTAAAACGTTTTCATTTTCTTCTGCAGAGTCCAAATCTGCAAAATATTGAAGATTTCGTTCGAGATTCGACCTCCCACCCCCGGGGGTGGGGGGGGGTCGAATTGGGTACCGTTCAATAGGTCTTCGAAAAATATTCGATACGTGTTTTTTCGTTTTATCGATTCGTTCGGAATTTCTCGAGATATTTGAACGGTTTCATATTTTTCTTCCGGATTCATGAAAAAAAATATTTTTACGATTACAGCGAAATCTATCGTGAATCGAAAAAAATGTTTCAGACAAAACTTTTGTATTTTAAGGGGGAGAATCTAATTCTGTAAAAAAAGTGAGGGTTCTCATTTAAAATTTTGAAGTTGCCCCGCTCCCACCCCCAAGAGTGGGGGGTGTGGGGGGTCGAGTTGGGTACCGTTTGATAGGTCTTCAAAAAATATTCGATACGATTTTTTTCTTTTCCTCGTTTGACGTGTATTTTTCGAAATATTTGACCGTCCCGGAACTTTTTTGACACCCTGTATGTTCCATTGCAACTGAAAAGAACTGATCAGTTCGTCGAGGATTCGTCGAGCACAGCTGAACGGATCGCATTAGTCGTCGAGAGTGATGTCGACGTTGACCGTTCGAACCCTTATGACGAACTGATTAATTAATCCTAGCTGCGATGCTTTATATAGGCTTTTGCGTTCTACATTACAAAAACAAGTGTCACATTTTGAGACATTTTTGATGATTGAGACGCGAAAAGCGTCTTAAAATTGAATAAATGAGACATTTTTGGTGTCTCAATCTTCAAAAATGTCTCAAAATGAGACACTAGTTTTTGTTGAGGACGATATTTTTCTCACTAGTGTATCGGAAAAGTCTTTGCTTCCTCGAAAAATGGGATAAAAGTGGTACTTTCCATCCAGAGGGATAGAAAATAACTATAGTGATGGAAAGTAACTAGTTAAAAAAAATTTGTTTCACTTATTTAAGTTATACAAACTTTCCCTCCCGAGGGAGAGAAAGTGCCACTTTCGTTCTACTTTTGAGGGAAGAAAGGACGTGTTTTCGCTACACGTGTGAGAAAAAATATATTCCGCAACTTGCGTGGGATTGACATTTCTCAACTCGTGCTATATAACGCACTATAAATTTTTGCATGTTCTAAGCAAAAAATGCCCAAACAAACTATATTCATATATTGTCGTAGGTAGAATACCCGAAATTCGTATTCCTCGATTTATGTATTATATATTCGTAAGCGTGTCACGAATGTAGGTGGTATGTGTTTGTTTGATTTGTGCTTACGGGACCACCGGGTTAACGTGGTTTCCAAACCACGCCGGTGTGATCAGAAGCATGCCCATTTCGGATAGTCGTGGTACCTTATGCGTAGACTTGAATTAATTATGTTCACGTTCTCACTGATTGAATCATGACAAGTTGCTAAGCGCTTGCTAGAATTCCAAGCGTGAGATTACAATGTTAATTTAGGCTTCGCATCTAATTCACTATAACAACTATTTTATCCGACTGTTTTCAAATATTTCGTCATTTTCAGTGTTAGTTCGATAATTTTATTCAGTTTTGTACTGATGATCTGAGTCTCATATAAGTCGGTACCTCCGAATGTGTGAAAGTTGTCTTGGTGCTTTTTCATCTGGTTGTGAGTTTTTACATCAAAAAGTAACTATGACATTGTACTCTTTTGAGCCATGTCTTCATACTTTCTCTAATTTCTCTACTTTGTACGGCACTGTTAGTGACACTTATCTTACCTTTTTGAACAAAATGAAATTCTCTCAAAGCTTCTTTGTTGAATTCTTGCAGTTTATATGAAACGATCTTTTCCAGAACTTTCCCCGGAAGTATTAAATATGTAAACAGTTGATATAAAGATGGAATATTCATTGATTTGTTGCTTTTTAGCAAAAGAACAAAACGTTGCTGTTTTTACTTTTACTTTAACTAAGATATTGTCTTGCTCTGAGACTTTCGAGTCACCAATTGTTCTTCTTATAATTCTCCTATCGTTACTTGAGGGGTATGAAGATTTTTACATAATTTTGGCTGTTACAGAAGCAAAGTCGTTATTATTCTGTTTATCTGAAGAGGAACCTTTCAGCATATCCTTTGACCGCAACAGCGTTATAGGAATACCTTAAAGAATTTGGATCGACTTTGCTTATATCCGAAAACTATTATACGCTTAGAAAATTAATGTTCTTGGAAAAAGTTCGTCTTAGTTCTCAAATATCTTAAATTATTCTCTTTTTTTCTCTTTAAGCAAGTCTCCTACATTGGAAACATCTCTTTTTAGTAACTTGAATATTCTTTGATTCCATCAGCATGCAGATGTGCATCGGTTTTCTGTAGAGCTTTCTGTGATGGAAATGTCACAAGTGTTTGTCACTAGTGCAAACAGTTACGACATTTTTTCATTTGGTAATCCGCAAGTTAAAATTCTCATTTCATCACAACAGTGTCGGATTCGCAATCAAACCAACGGGGGTTTAAACTATTGCCTGCTTCTTCATTTAAATCATGAAATTGTCTGAGTTAGCAGTCTCAAAAAAACTTAGTAGTTGGTATATGCGTACATTTTGAAAAAGTTTTATATGATATCACCCCATGAGAGAATATCTGACAAATTTTATATTGATGATAGTTTTGTTTCATTCCCAGATAATATTGGATTAGATCCAGTATTGAGAAGAACCTACGTTGATTTCTTTTTCTGTTCCACTCCACTGTCGCAGTGTTGGAATCTTTTGCTATTATTATCGATATTCAATATCGAAGTTCATCAGCTAATGTAAACAAGGTCCAGTACCTTCTTATTTATGCGTTAAAAATTGGTCATATTACACCCTATGGATTATGCTAAAAAATAAAGTTGCATCATGAGTTTTTTTGTTTGATATTGTAAGCCGAGAAGAGTAAAATGAAAAAGATTAATTAACTAAAACAATAAACAAAAAACTAATGTATGCGGCAAATACATTCACGTACATATTATCGTTATTGTAAAATTACTAAGTTTTTGTACCTAAATTAAAGACGAAAACATAATGCATTAATTTAACTCTCGTTACTATTGTTTTAAAAAGTTTCGCATTTTTTATTGTCGTGAAAACTCCGTATTTTTGCTATTTTGTTGTGATAATTATTAATAAAAACAAAACGATGCGTTGTAATTACTTGAACAATTTGATTTTTTAGTAAAAAATAATTAATTGAAAGTTTTTATGTATAAAAGTAATTTATTTTTGAATATTTAATATTAATACGAAACATAATGTGACAGTTGCGCTCACAGCGATACCAACGGAGGGTTAATTTAATATAATTTAATATTAATATTTAATTTCTTATTCAATTATCATACTGTATTTTGTTACATTGAAATTTTAGAATACTTTCCTTTTCTATTTAATAACCGATTCAATAACCTTAATATAATTGTATTTAATACAGTTATAACTAAGTTCTGAGTATTGAATACTTACTTCTAGCATTATTGCCATGCGAATTATTTTTAACAAACTGCTAACAAAATGCTTTTCACTGATTTAATAGCATATTAAATCAGTGAAAAGCATTTTATAAATAAAGCTGATATATGTGAAATGATGCGAAGTTCTTCATATATTATTAAAAATATTTCTTCACCGTTAATACTAAATTGTATTAACATTAAATATGTATTCTTTTTACAGGGAACATATCCTGAGCTATTTTTTCTAAGATTAAAAAGGGACCAGCATATAATTATATGCTTCATATTCACTAAAGTACAAATACAATATCGAAGAAAGAGGTTATACCATTGTGGTGCAATTTAATTTTTTAACAATTATTGATTAATTATCGACCTGTGGCCCACAGAGGCTGCTAATAAATTACATAAAGTAGGACATTGTGGTCGTATTGGTAAAGGTATTCCACGAATTTTCACCATCAGTTCCTCAGTTGCTGGAAGCGCTGGGGGTTGTAGCCCTTTTGTAGGGTACCCCTCGTTCAAAAAACGTCAAGGTACGTAATTTTTAAATATATTATTTTTATTATACGTGTTTTAACAAATTTTAAGCTGTTCTGAACACTTTTTTAAACTCTTGACATTTGACAAGTGTATGGTACATTAAGTGTAAAAATACGTATTACTTTGAAGTTATCTCTACTTTACTGTGCTGCATTTTACCGGAAACTGAATTGGCGCTTTACAAATGCCACTCAATTGAGGTTATATAGTATACATGGGTATGTAGATGGCACGTAGTGGATCTTGCGCAATTCCATCTGAAATGCCCATGACTATCTAAATACCAATGAGATGGTATATCAGATGAGTGGTATATCAAACACGTATAAAAAATTAGTTGTGATATCTAAAGTAACCGCTACAGACGAAGATATATCCAACATTATATAGACTGTATATTATGCGTTATAATTATATATGTAAATGCCTATATTTTGTCTATTTTTTCCAGCACAAATAATTTAATGTATATTTTAGATATATATGAAATATAGATTTTATATATATGTATATATATTTGGATATATTTACTTCTGCAGGTGTATGTATTATATCTCTCGCTTAAAGGCTAAGACAGATTTATCTCTTTTGGTTATTACAAAATTAAATTAAATTTTTATAAATTGTCTATAGAATTGTTAAAATATTATAAGCTATTGTCAATTAGACTTTTGTGGTGGTTGAAAGATGCTTACCAAAAAATAAGTTAGCATTTAAAAGAAACTTAAAAATTTCAATATGAAAAAAAAAATAACAAATGTTTTTGACTTCTGACCACAGTTATGGTTTGATTTTAGCAAATGCATAGGTTATTTAAACAGAATAGTAGACTTTACTTTTTATTGAAACAGGACAGGCAGGAGCATGGGGTCGCGGTGGCCGAATGAGAATAAGCAGATGTCGCGATGGTGGTGGTGGTGTCAATCATATTTTACCTCCTGGTATTACGCCTCTGAATTATGTACCTGGAATCCAAAGTATCGATCCCGACCTTCGTGAAGTTGTTAATATACTCGGTAAACGGAATCAAGCTGGAACTTTATCTGGAGTACCCTTACAACCAGGGGAATCTGATGATGAAGCAAGTGATATAGAAATACCAAAAAAACCACCAGTCCCACTTCATATACGATTTATTAATTATGTACGACAAGCATGGACTGGAGTGAGATTTGCATTGGGTATGATTGAAACGTTATTTATATGATTTTCATGTTTATTTACTTTTCGTAATTGTGTGCTTTACTATGTTTTAATGTTCTATGTTTTAATATAAATTTACTGTTTGGCTCAAATATTATGTATTTTTTGTGCATACCACATATATAAAAACTATTAAGATAATAAATATTTAAATAATACTCATACACAATACTTAATTTCATTTATACTATGAGAGGGTATAAACTGAAATTTTGTTAGGAGTTATTAAAAATAGTAACTTGCGCGAATTAAAAAAAAACTCATAAGACTAACAATTAATGCAATAAGGCAAAAAAAGGCAGTCATACGACTGATGTTGTGCTATATTTTTTATATTAGCTTAAACCAAAATACATTTTTTTTATTCATTTGAACGCGTTTTTTAACTAACTCCAAATTCATCCCGGATATATTATTTTTGCATTGAAATAATTTAATTTAATAACATATTCATTGACACATCTTTGAAACATGTAACATATAAATTTATGAGAATCTGCTTCAATCATTTATTTTGTGTAAAAATATATATCCGATTATTTTATTAGTAATTGTTCATTTTGTGTGCAATTAAAACAACAACACTGCGATTTTTACGTTAGCAATACGAAGCATTTATATATTGGCTATTTTCTTAATTTTATGTCACATTTCAAGATTTAGAACAAAATAATATGTTAGATATTAACACTGATAATGAATATATAAATTTATTTATATTATCACTTTCCTGTCTACGTGTACACCACCAATACGTCACGTAGTTTTACATTCAACTATCTTAAGTCTGTAAAAATATGTTTCGGAGCAAGTGTGTCTTTTCTCAAGTTGATGTCTTGGAAAAGGGCACACTAACTTATCAATCTCTCATCTATATTTCCAAAATATAGATGTTTAATATTGTGAAGTATAAAAAAGCACAATTATTTTCTACTACTTTCGAAAATTTTCTCAGCTTTAAATATGACATTATTTCTATTTTATTGATAGAGAGTTTTCAGTTCTATGGTAGAAAGTTACCCTTTAGTAAAATAATAGTACTACATTTAAGAAGCAGCACCATGAAACATTATCCCTACTGGGCCACATAATAATTAAGTACTGCTAATTAATTAATGTAATTTTGTTATCATTTTTTGGGCATAGAAAGTAATATTGTATATAAATCTATATATTCTCTTTTCAATGCATACACATATAATATACAAGCAAAATGAAAAGTACAAGTACAGTAATTAGTTATTATTATAGTTGTAAATAATAAATCATATTTAATTAATACAATATATTTAGACTAATTTTATGGTATCGTTTGACAGTACTGTACTAGCTAAAACAAGGCAAAATAGTTACATAAAGTTTAGCGAAAAAAGTTACAGAAATTATTACATAACTAATAAAATATTAGATGATAAAACAGAATTGGTTATCATAAATATGTGAACTAAATGCGATTCCCTGGAAATAGAGTACTCCTTATAAGTGCTACTGTAAAGGAAGGTTTAAAATTTGTTTAATGTTAAGACTTCTTTAGTACATTTTACATAAATTTTTACTATGTATCATACTATTCTTAAGAAGTAAAGGGGAAAAAAATTTACTATGAAACACGGTAGTATAATATATAAAAGTAGCAATATTTACTGTAAACACTCTTAAACGATGCTTGCGTAGATATTTCCATATTCACTATTATTATATTTATTATATTTATTTATTATTATAATAAAATTTGTTCTCTTTTGTTGACGTCCCAAGACCGACTTGTAGTAAAAATTTATTACAATTGATTTTCATTGTTGTTTATTTGGAATAGTATATTTTATACCGAGAGAGATAAAATCGTAAATCTTTTTTCTTGAGTGAAGTTTACACCTGAGGCGAGGTCGAGGGTTGTAATTACGAGAGAAAAAAATCTAAGCGACGTAGTGTCGTAAATGTAGTTTACGGCATTATTAGTTTAGTTTTTTAAAGTTGTATTCACGGCTCCCTCGTGACGTAAAATATCGTTCACACCATGGGAAGTAAATTCTTTTTCTCTCGCAATTACAACGCTTGGCTTCGCCTGGGCTGTAAACTGCGATCCAGAACAAGAATTTTCGTTTTTTTTTTCCATGGTGCAAACTATATTTCATGTCACGAGAGATCCGTAAATACAGTTTACAAAAAATTAACCTATGCCTTAAACTGCATTTGCAGTACCGCGAAAAGTGGGTAAAAGTTGCCGTAAGTTAACGCGATATATAGAGTCTGCTGCACCGAAGTTAGTGCCTTTTTGAATTGAACTTAGGTTTTGGAGGTAGGTTTCAAATAAAATAAAGTAAAAGTAATCAGAAGATTCTTTGTTCATGGGAGAATCTTACGGTTCAAGCAATTTCGATTTTTATATTTTTCTTTTGTCCGCCAAACAGAACTCGTTTTTTATATAATACTATTATTATATCATAGTATTATATAAAATCGTATTTTTTATATAATACTCGTTATTTTATATAATATATTAATAACGTTCTGAAGTAAAACAAGTTTCGTTTGATAGACAAAAGTAAACATCGAAATTTCTGGAACCGGAAGATTCTCTCATGAACAAAGAATTGTCTGATTACTTTTACTTTATTTTATTTAAAACCTAAAAATTTTGATTCAAAAAGACATTCAAAATTCCGGTGCAGGAGACTCTATATATCGCCTTAAGGTGATTCTTCAGCCGTAAAAGAGCAAAAAAGATAACGAGCGATAAATTAATTACTTGTAAAGAGAATTCAACTAAAGAATCACCTTACGGGTTAAAGTAAAATAAAATGTAATTAAATGTTTAGATATTTTTTATAAATAATAAATATCTTAAGTCTTCATATGCTTTTTCGCAGCTTAAAATGGATCAGACAATCTTTGACACATGTAAATTAGTTTCAGCATTTAATTCTTTATATATTTATAGATAGACTTTTTCTCGCAACAGTCCAATTAAAGGTTTTTCCAGTTTTTGTTTTTAACAAAAAGAAAAAAAGAGCTCTTTTCGAACAGCCACCTCCTGACTTTGAGGAGTTTCTACGCTATTACTTTGCCTCTTAACAAAAAAAGATACTACTCAACATCTCTTCTCACGCCTTCTAACTTCTACTACTTCTTGTTTAACTTTCTTTATTACTGGATGACTCGAATGTGTAACATTCGAAATTGAATTCTTTAAAAGTGCTAAATTTAGTTTCGAATAAGTATATTTAAAACATTTTTAATATCTTAATTTTTGTGACTTTTGTTGGATCTATATGAATTTTTACACATTTTGTCAGCAGTTTTTTTAATAAATTAAATTATATAGGACATTGGTTGTTTTTAAGCCAAATCATCTTCAAATTAATCGCTTTAAGTTCTACAGAACAATCATACTTTTTATTAGCTTTTTTCTCCTTTTTTCTACCTTATTATGTAAGCCACTATTAAATACAGTATATAAGTCTATTTTCTTCCCTCGCGTAACCGAATAAACCAAAAGAACGGCTTCTCTTTTTTTAGGTGTACATCTCTGTCCTACATTGAATTTTTCAAAATAATATCGTATACAATAATACAGTTAAAACTTTTTTCCGTATGTTCTATAACTCTGCGGCAGTCAACTAGTGTTCATCTAATGTATCAACGCTAAAGAATATATATTTATTCTTCATTATACATTACATTAATATTTTTGAATAATCATTCTAATGTTAATTTAAAGTTTAGTATGAAAGTTTCAAGTACTGAGGTACGGCGTGTTCTAGAAAAGACATTATATTAGGACAGTATAATCTTATATACAATAAATACAATAAAATGTCTTTCTTTTATTAATACAAAATAATTTTTTTGCTGAAACATGCCACGCTAATGTGTAGCCATAACTTCCAAAAAGGGAACCTCTGTATAGACGTAAGGCTTGCAAACAGAGTAGAAAAAATACACTTCTTGCATTCACTTGGTTGCAAAATTTCAATATTATCTACAATAACGGATCCAGCGTTAAACCGAATTCTGGGTATACCACTGAAACCACTATTGGAAATTGAAATAGCGAGAAGAATGTTTCTCAATATGAAATTCTTACGTCTCAAATATGTATCTTGTGTGTTTCATAGGCTGTGTGTCCCGCATATACGTCACGTGTTTATTCCACATTTTAATCAAATTTTATTAGACCCATTTGTAATGTACATATGGGAGAGAAACATGAGATATATGCGCGATATACACAATTTAAAGATAATACATATACTCAAAATAAAGATACTCAAGTAATAAACGTATAAAATATATGGAATTCTCACGAAATATACAGATACGATACATTTAAAACCAGTATTGTCAGATTAAATAAAACTAATGTCGCTAAATCCATTAGAATTATATAATTAAACAGTTTTTAATCCTTCCTACTGGCAACAGTGTTCCAAATATAAAAGTAACAAACATACAAATGTTTAAAAGAGAAACATTAACATTACTTCGCTGCAATTTGTCACTCTTGGTATGCGAAATATTTTGTTTAGTAATACATGTGACTTTCAGTTTTCAGAGGAAAAAGAAACGGACACATAACATATAAATTTAAACAAAGGTATAAAGACAAGTCATTTAAACTTCATTTACGTGTCCCCTTTATATGTTATGCATACCTTTGTATTGTCCCTATAAGCACAAAAATTTTGATTCAAATGTGATATAAATTCATTTAAATAATTATCTTATAGGGAATAATGAATATTTTGCATTTGGGAAGTTATTTTCATTGATAATATCAAACGGTAGATCCAACTATGAAATTATAAATCCTATTTATTTTTGATAACTTTCATATCGTCACATGTTTGGATTATGCTATTTCCTTATGTAACTGTTTTTGTTAGCTAGCATAGTGCTACCGGTTTTTTTATCTAGATAAATCCATATAGTGCTATTTATTGTATAAATAATTATCAATTTTCAAAAAATGATGTATTATATCACTAAAACAATAGTTTATTAATATTTTTTAGCTTTATTAAATGATAGTATGCGATTTTCTTTGCATTCATAATATATACATGGAAAATAGTTTGACGATGCAGGTACAATTACAATAGTGGTTTCTTTATCAATATATTTTCTAAATATCTACGTTATTCATTTTAAAATAGTTTTCAAAAACTACACTAATCAGAATTTAGTTTCATTTTACCATTTTAGGCGACAAGGTTGCCAACAATGTATAAGTAGTTATTGAAAATATAATCCGATCAGTATTACGTAGATTTGGTAACTGAAAACCACGAAAATGATAATTGCATCTCAAGTATTTTCTGTGTAATATTATCAATATTGTAATTACATATAAATATCGCAAAAAACTTAGAAATATTATTTATAAAATTGTTACCTTTTTTCTAGAATAATATAATATTAATATTCATGCTCGTTGCCTTTTTGTAAAACAATTTAGATGACCGCACGTGATTGTGAAAGTTGTATGGAACAAAATATCAGCTGCCGGATTGTCGCCGCATAGATTGTTCTCTCAATTGGAGAATTCCAAATGTTCTTCGCGCATTTCACCTGCCAGCCGCTGGTCAATGTTTCCCGCCATTATCGACCGCCAAGTGTTCCAGTCGACTGCGAATAACGCCGTTTTCACCCACGAATTGCTGCCTCTAATGCATATGTGTGCGTTTATTTTACTAGTGCATCAAAGCTTTATAAAAACACGCTAGTTTGAGCTGCAATTCCGCTGTTACACACCCTTGCTTTCTTGCTTTTGTAATTTTTTTATCGAATTCTCTTTCGGTGCATGGTATATCTGAGTTCATGCTTCCTTTGTTATTTTAACCTTTTACATATTTCAGTTTTATAGTAAAACACAATTAATTTAGATCATTGTTATGATCTTTTTAACAAAATTAAGCAGGTTTTTATATTATACTGGTTGATTTCCCGGCTTCGCCAGGGTTAAACATGGGGATCTTACACGGCGAGAAAATTTCAATACATTTTACTCAACTTTTAGTAATGCAGTCGAATTAAATTTATTTAAAAGTTGAATATTATTTATTAACAATTTTTTGCAGTGTATTTTTATTTCCATTAAAATAGTCCAATTGAATGATGTAATAAATTACATTAGTTGCATCGAAATGCTTAATTAAAAACAACGAGTCTCTTTAATGTTCATATAAAACTAAAAAATACCTAAAAAATGAGACATTTGCAAAATGTTATAACTCCATCAATTTTGATCGAAATTAAACGCCCACTGATCAAATTCCTATTCAATCAAACTTCAAATAGCATATTTAAATCGTAAAATAGATATAAACATGTTTCAATAGTCTTATTAACATACTATCAGGGTCTCGTGCCGTAAACTTCGTTTACAGCACTCTAACCTGCTAGTTCCACTTACGATCCGCTGACACTGACGCGTAAAACGTTACACTGGAAAAAATAAACTACAGATCCAGTCCCTTTTCAATGCTGAATCACTATTGTTGAGTAATACTGACCAATGCTGTATTAGTCTGTGTTGAATCAGTATTGGTAACTAATAATGACGACCCAATGCTGTATTAGTCAGTTTTCAAGACCGATTTAGTATTTTTTAGTCTGATTAGTGGATAACACCATTGTACCAATGTTGTTTCAGTGTAGGTAATAAAATATTGGTGTACAAGAGTAATTATTTGTTTTATTTTTCCCAGTGTATACATGCCTCGGGCGCAGTGACGCCCTCGGCTATTACAGTCCTGCGCAATGGGTCATAAATGGAACTGACAGGCATTGAGTGCCGTAAGCGACAGCTTACGGCAAGAGGTTACTGTTAGTTCCATTTTCATCCGCTGCGCAGGACTGTAAAATAATTTTTATTCAATTTTCTTAAGTATAAGCGTAATAGCGTATAAATGTATATAGCATACCGCAATTTTTATTAGTGTCGCTACATGCTCTCGAATTTTGGTAGAAATCGGCCTAGTATGATAAACAACTTTTCATATTTTGGGAAGGGAAATGCCATTTCCCTTTTTAGTGATTTTTAAGAACCTGACTTTTTTTGCTCCCTGGTAACGAAAAATATCGTACACAACGTTGGTGATGAGGTATTACCTCACCAACCCCGATGGAAACGAATTCACGATTTTATTTTCCTATTGGCGTAATATATTATTTGTTTTGCGGGAGAAAAACATTTTTTTATACTTAGAAGATACTTCTGTCCTACAAACAAGTACGGGAATAGCAACACAATCGTGTGCATGCACCATTGGTGCAAAATATAATAATATACAGTTTATGAAGATATATTATGCACCAAGGGGTATTTAAGGTTAAATTACTATTTTATATACTTGTTTGTGGGAAAGAAGTATCCTCTAAAGAGGAAATACTATTTCCTGACGAGAGTGGGAAGTGTAACTACTTTTCCACTCCAGTAAAGAAATATAATCTTCTTACTTACAGATATAGGTTCTTATATTTTTGTGGAAAAATCTTATATTTTCTTTTCCTTTAGGGGAAATAGGGGCTTACTATTTCCCCTAAAGAAAAAGAAAATATAAGATTTTTCGAAATTTGTTCAATTGTTATGATTGAAAATTGGTAGACTACGGATATTATATAGCTATAGATTATGTCCACTCAATTGCAGTTATAGGAAATACACTTGCATTTAAATTGCAATGATAACAATTTTATTTCCGACGACTCTACATATACATTAAATATCACATATTAGACGTAATACATTCATCTAAATATTTTTAGAATTTATAAATTTGGTCTTGTGTGTTAATATTAGAACTAAGTATGCAATTTTATATGAAGTATATTCTCATAAGTATTCATTAATTCTTATGCAATTAATGAATTCGCGTAAAATCTACGTTCCTAAGTGTGAAAATAGTAAAATGAAAAAAAGTCAAAAAACAACAAAATGAACAAAATTAAAAAAGAATATAATACAAGGAGAAATGAGCAATATAAGGTTCTTGTTAAGGTTTATATAATTTATACAATATTAATACTGTATAAATTATATATTTGTGTCATTTAAAATATAAAAATTGAAACAAAATAAGTTATATTTTGAGGAAAATTATTAATACGACTTTCATTTTATTATAAACAGTGTGCAAAAATCTTAAGCAAATTTCCGTATTTTGTTGCGGAATGAAGTTAACAGAGTTTAAAGAAATTTACCATATAAATAAATAAAAGATATTTATGATAGATATTTTCAAAACAAACAAGACTAATGGTTTTAAAGGGCAATTGTCTCGATATCGATCACACGCAAAGCACCTTTTTAACAATACATAGAAATAAAATGTGTATAAATATATGATTTTAAAATATTCATTCATATTAGTATGTATGTATGTGTTCCCGAAAACCCTCTGATTACCCTCTGATAACCCCCCGAGAACCCTCCGAGAACCCCCCGAGAACCCCCCGAGAACCCCGCGAGAACCCCGCGAGAACCCCCTGACAACCCTCTGACAACCGTGGGGGAGGGGGTCCAAAATCGAAAAAAAATTTTTTTTTTCAAATGTCAAAACTATAAACACTACTTTATATAGCCTATGACATTCAGGAAAGTATAAGCTATAATTTGAGACTAATTTGAACTAAA
>JABFPJ010003452.1:0-16101 GCA_022817425.1 Gryon sp. ZL-2020 | reverse complement strand
AAAGGCTGACGAAATTTTGGTCTTACGAAAAAAAACGACTTTTCAAGGTGCTGTAACTTTTCAGAAAAATAACCAAATTGAGTTCTGTAAAGCGCATTTTCGTCGCATCGACGCCGCTTTTCAGAATAAGTTAAAAAAAACCTAGAATCTGATTGATAATGAACATCTTGGCAGGCCTGAAAACCGCTATTTCATGTAAAAGAATAAGAGAAGTAGTGTCTCGCTTTGTACTTGGCGCGAGACACTACCGTGTCTCTTGATTATATTATATTATATTATATTATATTATATTATAGCAACATATCAATATATTAAATCTAAATATATTGACTAAATATGTTTACATTGTAATGCCAAAAAGATAATGTTAAACTATTTTTTAATATAACAATAATATATTGAAAATATATTCATATTTATATATCATAAATATAATATATACAATATATTCGCAGTATATTTTTCGTTTCGCTAGGTATTACTATGTCCAACACGACTTGTCCTGTCAGCAAATGTTATTTAAATTTTTTGTTGTCTGTTGGTATTTGTAAACGCATCTGGCAAAGAGTTTATTACGTTTACATCGTGTCTTTATTGAGATACTCCTTGTTATAGACAACCAGCTTATTTTCTCTGCAACTCAGAAAACATTCACTCTGGCTGCCTATTCGAAATGTACAGGGTGTCATAAAATTACATTCCCAACATTTCTCTTACATTTAAACTGTTTCTATGTAATTTATGTATGGACATTTTCAAAATGAAAACAAAAATTGTTTAATTAAAAAAAAGCACGAGTAATAAAGTTATATTAAAAAAACCAAAAATCTTTCTACATGTATGATTAATTACATTAGTATATACGTGAAAAGATAGTTAAATTACAAACAATGTAATTTTGCTATTACAAATAATATAATTTAAATTAAAATAACTAACTTAATTATAAATAATGTAGTTTAACTGAGAATGAACTTAACTATATTAAGATTATATATTCAATAGATGCAATATTGAGTTTGAATAACTTTTTTATATAAAAAGTTATTCAAGTTCCAAAATATGTACTATGATATATATATTTTAAGGATATATAAAATATATATATGGAATTATATATATAAATATATATTAATATATATTTAAAAGATAAATATAATAATATACAAACATTTTTATAAAAAATTAAAATATATATATATATATATAAAAGTATATCTTATCTACATGAATGATAGTTATATATAATATATATATATATATATATATTACTTTCTTCTTTGCACAAAAGTAGAATCAATCCCATTTAGTGGCAGTAGCAATTTAAGCTTAATTAAAACAAGCATAACTTAATGAAATAAAGCGTTGATTAATAATTATCGTTAAATCTAAAATGGCAATGAAATCAATGTAATTGTAACCGGAAATAAAGTAACTCGTACAGAATAAGTAATGGAATGCACTAACGACACAATTTCAACGTTATTACACGGCTCGAATTAACTAATTAATCATTTGTTTATTAATTGAGCCACTATCACGAATTACCTTATCCGCATAAATTATACGATTGTGTTCATTAATTGAAAACACATATCCAGCTAAGATTTATCAGTCGAAGCTTCTGATCAATGCAATGTATTTGCAAATTCATTTAGTTGCAAATGAAACGACGCTGTTTACTCAAGCGGACCCTTAATGAGAACTTGGAAAGGAATAAAGTAATCAAAATTATTGTGCCTGACAGAAAGACGGTAAATAAAATGTCTCTCTCTGTCTTACGCGACTGACTGACACTGGCGGAATCATTTTGCCAGCAAACAATGTTTCTTAATTAAAATTTGTTTTTCCTGCAACTTTAATGCAACCATTAAAACGCCCTTTTACACATCCTTTAACGTCACCATCGATTCGCCCAACTTCGTCGTTGTCGAGACGCTACACGGCTTCCCAGTTACGTCTTTTCTCTAAGAGTTTTCACTGCAAAACAACTTTTTATAAATAATATAGAAATTGATACAAATTGTTTATTGCAAATAAGTAAATTAGTTGATGTAATTGAAGAAGGAGTATCTTCTTTTGTTATTTTTCTTTTAATTATTAGAAAACATTAATTGGACAAGTAATGTTGCTTGTACTTAGTTATATAATTGACATCGTTAAGAACAAAATAAAGCTGTTTTCAATGACAATATTTATCTCAGATTTGTGATATATAAATAATTATTGATAGGTACATAAGCTTTTTTAATTGCACGAACAAATATATCTCGCACTTTTATTACGGTATTATTACTGCGAGCCGACAAATATGTGCATAAAGACAATTTATAATCTTAAAACGTTTCCGGTTATTGCTAAAATTAACACGATCGTTAACAGTTGCTTTTAGTTTGCGATTTATCATTTTAACAATTAATGTAATGTTCTATTTTATACAAGTATTTTATAAGTTTACACGTTTTTAAATACTTCATTTCATTTTTAGAAATAATCTTCATTGCATAATGGATTTTACATAAATTACTGTTTTTCTTTCAATTACTAAAATATATAACAAAAATAATTGCATATTTCGTCGCATCTCTTTAAACACAACGAAGATCAGTTACTCAGCTTTATATCCATTTCGCTTTCCATGACGTTAACTAAATAATTATCCCGTCGTTATTGCATTCTAAGCATTTTTATTTTTGTATTTTAATAAAAGAGATTCTTAGTTCCTGAGCAAATTTCAAAGTTAAAGATATTTTTTTATCATAATTCAAAACTATAACTTCTTCCTGCTCTTTTGCTTCTTGACTTTTTAATTAATGAGAGAAGATGTAACGGAGTTAATTAGAACTAATTATCCGTTACATCTTGTTCATTGCACATTAATTTTGAATTTATACATCGAGTTTTAATTTATGTTATTCGGGATATATTTTCAGTTTGCATATTCCTTGGCTTCGTTCGGGTGTTTATTGTAAAAAATGACATCCCTATGACATCCTTATGAAAACCTTATGACAACCTTAAAAAAAACCTTATAACATCCTTATTATACCTTTATAACACCCTTATTAAACCCTTATCACACTTTTATTAAACCCCTATAACACCCTTATCATATCCCTATGACATCCCTATGCCATTCTTATGACATCCCAATGACATATCTAGGATATCCCTATAGCATTACTAAGACAGCCCTAGGCTATCCCTATGACATCCTTACGACATCCCTACGACTTTTCTATAACATCCTTAAAACATTCCTATGACATTTCTATAACACCTTATGACATCCCTATGACATCCTTATAATATCCCTATAACATCCTTATGACATCCCTATGACATTCTTATGATATCCATAGAATATCCCTTTAAAATCCCTATGACATCTGTATGACATCCCTATGACATCCTTATAATATCCCTATAACATCCTTATAATATCCCTATAACATCCTTATATCATCCTTATAACATCCTTATGACATCCTTATGACATCCTTATGACATCCTTATGACATCCTTATGACATCCTTATGACATCTCGAATAATGGAAACATCCCTGTGACATCATTACGAATAACTTCACAAAGACTATGCCGTTTAACTATTTAACTGTTTATCATACTGTACAACTCATTATAACTATTCGCCTATTTAATAATCAAATTATAATTGTTAATTTTGTTTTACAGCGAGCACAAATGTTGGTCATAATAATTGCATTTCATTAGCCACTTGATTAAACCATTTTGTCCAAGTGTTTCATTTTCATCGCGGGTGCGATAAACTCCCGCCCCGTAACTCAATACTTAAATTTTGTCCGAGAAGATGTCATTCCAGAACTATCATTAACATAGAGAAAGCGAGCGCATTTTCGTCGTATTTACATAACTCCAGTTCGGTTCACTAACAACAAACAGCAAAATGCACCCGGATGAAGGAAACTCCAAGGCGAAACAATAAAGGCGAACCGGTTTTTTTTCGCTATAGTGTCAAGTCAAAAAGCCGGTTCGCCCAAAAAACAACCAACAAATGATTGAATTGGCTCGCTCGCATCTTCCGCTGCAAATAACTCATTGTAATTTTGGATATTTCTGGCGGAAAATGCGGATAAGATTATATACAAGGTCGCAGATATTTTTGTCTTTTTTAATAGTTCCTTACGGGACAAAGAACAAAAAAGAAAAGGAATAATAATGATGTTATATTATATGCTGCGTACACAAAAAATAATGAATTTATCATTCTTACCGGCGTATAACATTTGCCCGAGTGCAATTTGTCGAATGACATTCTGTTTAGTTAATGAACCAATTTGACAAGGCTAGTCGACAAAATAAAAGAACATTTTTGATTAAAGAATGCTTGTAATGGAATTTTGTAGTAATGGAATAAATTAAGCGGAATTAAGTTTGTAGATCATAAAATGTTTTATTATTAAAAATGGAAATAATTCAACAACTTCTTACTTATCATTAACTTTCAATTGGCAAGAGTTAATTTAAATTGCAATTTTATATGTAAAAAAAAAGATTGAATAATTTGTTCTTTAACAAAACTTTAGTAAAATGCGTTTCTATCTTTAAGTTAACATTTAACGTGAACATTTCGCAAAATCAATTTCTACACAAATAAAATTCATTAAAACTATAAAACTGGGCACTCCATGACAAAAATCACGCATTAATCGGATACTTTCTGCATGAATTGATAATAAATCTCGTTGAATGATTCTTGCAAATATTATGAAGAAGTGAATATCTTATCGGGTGCATTAAAAGCTTTCGTTACGCTAATTTCAAAGTAGTGTGAATAAATGATTGAAATGCGTTTTGCCAATAAAAGCCTAGGTTCGATCACCTATGAATCATGCATTTATTATCCAACGAAGAAACACAGCCGGATTTGTAAATCAATTGCTAAACGGTTATCGATACTTATCGATATTATGAAACTCATTTTTGCTAAGTAGTATAATTGATGGAGACTTTAATAAAGCGTAATTTTAATTATTCGTATAATAGTTTGATGATGCTGCAAAATACGATTTAGCATTCACTGTAAAAAATGGTTGTCCCTTTTTCTTAAATTCAGTATAAAATATTCTGAAATTCAGTGTAAAATGTTCTTAATTAAGACAATTTAAACTTAATTTAAGAACATTTTATACTGAATGTAAGAATATTTTACTGAATTTAAGAAAATAAATCAAAACCCATTTTTACAGTGCTAGGATTTACATATGACATCCTTATTAGACCCTCATTAGACCCTTATTAGACCCTTATTAGACCCTCATTAGACCCTCATTAGATCCTTATTAGATCCTCATCAGACCCTCATTAGACTATTATTAGACCTTCATAAGACCCTTATTAGACCATTATTAGACCCTTACTAGATTTTTATAAGACCCTTATTAGACCCTTACTAGATTTTTATAAGACCCTTATTAGACCCTTACTAGATTTTTATAAGACCCTTATTAGACCCTTATTAGACCCTTATTAAACCTTTCTTAACCCTTATTAAACCCTTATGAAAACCTTATTAAACCCTTATTAAATCCTTATTAATCCCGTATTAAATCCCTATTAAATCCTTATTAAATCCTTATTAAATACTTATTAATCCCGTATTAAATCCCTATTAAATCCTTATGAAACCCTTATTAAACCCTTATATCATCCCTATAACATCCCTATCCCATATAACACCCCCATGATATCCCCATATATGTATATATATGTATGTATATATCTCGGTGATATGAACACATCGTTTTTGAGAGTAGCAATCTGATAAGAAACCGAGGCATTCATCGAGTTGTACTGTCATTTATTTTTGCGCGTAATAAGTAATGTTAACACCTGAACCACAATTTGACGTGGCTCGATATCATCTAAGCCCATAATATATGATTTACATGATGGTAATCAGGCCATCATCTGGCAACTGGTTTGCTACAACAGAACATTGTATTTAACGAAGACTACCTTGAATTTGTGCGGAACTGCACACGAAACCTGTTTAGTATTATACATTATTATGATAGTAATTTTTAATCTCTCTTAATGTATATTTGATAAAAGCTTTCAAAAAAGCTTTTATTAGTAGAAATGTATTTTTTGATCTAAGAATTGATTTTTACAGTAAAAACCCGATTATTATTTGAATAAAAAAAATGTTGATTTAAAAAAATTTGAAAAAAATTGTTGTTAAAAAAAAATTTGAACAAAAATTTTTTGATGAAAAAAAATTTGAAAAAACATTTTTTATTCATTTTTAACATTATTGTAAATAAATGTAGCTGAAACAAAATTTCCAAATTTAAAATCACAAAAATGTATACTTAACAATTTTTTTTAACTTTCCTCAATCATAAATAATGATTTTTATAAAAGTTTAAAAATATCGAATTTTTTTAATAATAACGTATAGTTACAATAAACATGTCCAATTACTCGTAAAGTTATATGAAATACTGCTATCTGAACGAACAATAAAATTAATTAATTATAAATATAAGGTTGACTATGATACAAAAAAATAAAAACTATAAGAAAAAAAAGTGATTTATTTATAAAAACAGAAATGAGAATAACTTAAATCCTGGAATGAATGATAAATTAAACATAAAAAGATGCAAATTTGATGAAAAAACATAAACGACCTAGGATTTGTCAGAACCATCACGTGACGTTTTTAATACAATGTTCAATAGTAAAAATACTGAGTACCATACGTAACTCGTCTGTTTTTAAAATAAATAGAATGTATAAAAACCTATTTAGAATACGGATGATATTTTTAGACTGACATTAACCCAAATGCTGAACCAAATTTATGTAAAATAATGACAATTCATGAATTTCTATATAGAAAGGAAATTGAAATTAAGATGTAACATTTTTATGTTCATCATTTTCTTCTTTTCTTTCACTCGAAGCTAAAAAACAAACTTTTTCCATGACATAGAATTCTTTTATTAACATCAAATGAAAGCACCTTTTAATTATAATAAATACAAAATAAATAAATAAAAAATAATAAATAAATAATTTAAAAAGAGTAAATTTAAGTTGTTTTGATAAATAAAACCAAAAGTGAATTTGAGAATATATAATTATCATTTTTTTTTAATCTAGCTTATGATCTATCGCTGCCAACAATTGGTTTAAGCGCGTCTCGAATATCGTGTAATTATTCGACGCACTGCAATTGTTCAACGCCGTTCGTAAGCAAAAAGCAGTATAACCAGTAACTAAATATTGTATCATCTAAAAAACTGAGCCGAAAAATGTAATACATAACACTTTGAAAAAATGATGAAATTCTAATATTTGAATGTCGCCTATTTATATATTCTTCGATGATGATTTACGAGCAATTTGCATACAAATCAGTATTTTCCAAAACACTTGAATTAAAAAAAAATGGCTCAATGTCAAAACGTTGAACAAAGACAAATCTAAAAATAAAATGTCATAAGAATTTAATTTTCTGACGTATGTTTTCATAATTTTATAGAAAATTTACTTTTGAGTAATACAATACTATATGATGAATACCTTGAAAATATATGTCATATATATATATATAGTTTATATCTAATTTTATATATGCGAAATAGAGTTTTCATGTTTTTTATGAAAATAATAAAAAATCCATTTTGTATACATAACAATTTATAAAAATTTATATATATAATATATATAATATATATCATAATATATATCTTTTTTATATATATATAACTATTGAATGGAAACTATGTTTTGCAAAAATAAACAAATTATGTAACTTTTTGCTGCTTAAATATATGCAAAAAATATATATATATAAAAAATATATTTTCAATATATTTGTGTAAAACTAAATATATTTTTACAAATATTTCTACATTTATTTTTTAATATATTTGAATATACCAGCACGATCGAAAATATATCCAAATTATGAATACATGATATATTTTTGAATGTATATTTACAGATATATATAAGTATGTATCTCGGATATTATACTTATACTTATATAAAATAGATATATATTTGTATATACATAAACTATATATAATAAAATATTATGGATATATATTTCCTATATTAAACAAAATATATCATTAAAAACATTATTCGTAATTATTTTAGGTTATTTTGTTTTTTATAAAAGTCTTTTATTCAAGAAAGTTGAGAATATATTTGACATATATCTTAAGCATAACCTTTATTTACATTTTATTATATACTCATTTTAAATATTTAATCTCATTGATGATATATAATCATATGTATCTATATATATGATAATATATATTTTACGTATACAAAAAATATATGAACAAGATTTATATTTTGTGTATATATAATCACATATATCTAGGTTTTATGTATTTTATATATCTTTCAAAAAATATATATACATATAAGTATATATATTTTGGATATATAAAAAATATCGGTTATTTAAAACTATCGAACTTTGTGTCAAAAATATATTTTTTTATACATATATTTCGAAATATATTTTGTTCCTTAAAGACACAACAAGAAAGCTAAAAAACATCGCCGTTTGCAAGTGAAACGATTCATCTAAAAACCCATTCACCTAAACAATAAGAGACCTATGCGAAGACCCAATATGGCTAAATAATTAGCTCAGTTGTTGGTAATGCGCGTCAACACTGTGTGGTCATTTCATTCGAATTCACCAAACTTGATGGTTACTTTCAAAACAAAATTTATAGAACTCTATAAAGTTTCTCGAAGCGGCACTTGCGTCACTACAATACGCACGAAATGACATAATAACATCTCTTCATAATTAGGTGCTTTGCTTCACTTACGTAACACGATGGATCATTTATCCTTTTATTCAATTTTTTGTCTCCTTTTTTATTGACGAAAACTGAGTCACAAATGCGAGCAAAAGGACGTAAACAAAATCATCCTTTGATGCATCCTTTTTTTTCATCGGTTCATCCTCACCCAACTATGACCCTGTGTGAAACCATCTTGGATACACAAAACGATTCATAAATTAGAATTTGATTATATCGAACGAGAAAGTCAAGAGACAGATGTCCTCGAGACGAGCAAAAATCATTCAAAACTTTGTTTAAAAACTGGTTTTCAACACAAAGATTAGATGAAAATTTACCTTTATAACTCGTTTTGTCAATGTTTGTCTATTTTCAAATAAAACTTGAGTTTGGATTATATAATTTTTTTTTCACTGAAATAAGCCATCCTTATGTTAACATATGCAAATTGTAATTAATAGAAAACTTGGTTACATCAATTTATTATGCCAAACTATCCCACGCGGACGAAAATATATCCAAAATGTTACAGACAAAATATATTTTCGACTATATACTAAATATGTATAAATTTATATCCGCTTTTTATAAAAAAAAGATATATATGTGTATATAAAAAAAATATGTATTGAGGATATATAATTCCTATATTTTATAACAAAATATTTAAACAAAAAATTATTTATAATTTTATTTTTTAATCAAATTGATATTATTGACTATATATTTAACTTATTATCATAAATGTTCGTTTTTTAGTTTCTTTTAAAATCTTCGGTTCTAGGAATTGAACCCAAGTCTTCGAGATCTGTAATCTTGAACTTTGCCACTGGCCTATGACACTTACTTAACGTCATGAATAAAAAAATATAACATATCCTTATGACAAGGATGTCACAGGGATGTCATAGGGGTGTCATAAGGATAGAATGAGGATTTATTAAGGGTTTAATAAGAGTCTTATAAGAGTCTAATAAAGGTCTAAAAAAGGTCTAATAAGGGTCTAATAAGGGCCTAATAAAGGTCTAGTAAGGGTCTAATAATGGTCTAATAAGGGTCTAATAAGGGTCTAATAAGCGTCTAATAATCATGTAATAAGGTTCTAATAAGGGTCTAATGAGTGTCTAATAAGGGTCTAATGAGGGTCTAATAAGGGTCTAATAAGGATCTAATAAGGGTTTAATAAGGATCTAATAAGGGTTTAATAAGGATTTAATAAGGGTTTAATAAGGATTTAATAAGGATTTCATAAGCGTTTAGTAAGGATTTAATAAGGAATTCATAAGGATATTATAGTGATGTCATTTATATATAAATATTAATGAAAAACCAGATTTTAATAATTAACATATATCTTATAGTATACATGCTGGATATATAAAAAATACAGAATATATATCCCGTTTATATTTTTGGATATATTTTCAATCGTGTGGGTTGGTTGCAGCAATTTATTATGCCAAACTTGAGTTGAGTTACCAACAATTAGCTCATTTTCGAAACCTCACGAAATTATCCATTTTTCATCAGCACTTTCGAGCGACGTTGTTTACCGTGTAAACATCGGAGGAAGAGCTATCAATCATGACGATAAGCCCCGCTTGGTCAAGTCTGAATCAAATTACATAGATTTTGATCTGACCGAATTAAGGTTCTAATGGTATTCGATTCTATCAGCTGGGCGGGATTGCAATTTTAAATACTTTCCATTCAAATGCCGAATTAAACTCGGTCATGACTCGGTACACAGACGCTAAAAGGCGTTTAATGGAGCTCGTAATGGTTTGAAAGATCATCCGTTCACATATTGTCATTTTTTTTAAAGTCTCCCATCAAAAAAGCTTTCACCGCAGACTTAGGTATGAAGTTATATAGCCTCTCACTTGTCAAAGTGCTGGCATCCGAAAACAACGAAGAAAAAAAAGGAACATCTGATTTGCATAAATAATTCGGCTCCGGTTTAGATAAATTCTCAGAAACATTATATGCGAATAATATTTTGAGCGAACGATTATTTATGCGATTATAAGTCAACGCTAAACAACAGCCGCAATGTAGGAGTAATCGGTTGGTTTAGTTGTTACACATTATTGGAGTGTAAATTACTTAGTGTGTCATATTGAGAAATGGGTGTCTTAATAAAGACATTACACTTTGATGAATTGAGTGAATGCCTTTTATCTTAAAGTGCCGTATCTTTAACAAGGTGTCCGAGGTACTGAAAAACATCAACGAAAGTAAAAGTTTAGATTCTAAAAAAATATAAATAGTTTCATTCGAGTATGTTTTATTGGTATATGCTTGAAATAAGTATATTTTACTTGAAACAAGTATATTTTTTAATTAATTTAAATTATTTTATATTTAAATAATTTTTAATATAATAATTACTAACTGAATGTACATCTTGAATTTACAATAAATATATATATATTTTGTTTCAAGCTTCCACGAAATAAAATTTTAATAAAAAATTTTAATTATCCTTTACAATGGATAAAGATTTAATAATAATAACAATAATAAAGATTTTGTTATTTATTAATAACAAAATATTTTTATTTTTTTTATATTTTATTATTTATTAATATATTTTTATTTTACGCTGCCCTCTTCTCGCGAGGTCCTTGGTTCGATTCCCATTCATGGTGATTGGCTTTGTTTATGTTGTTTTGTCAATGTTTATGTTTAATTTAATTTAATTTCAGTGATTTTTCAGCCCAAAAATAATAATTGCATTTAAATATAATGGATTATATATGCGATAATTTTTAAATTGAATGAATGTTTACAAACATGATAAAATAATAAAACAATGCTTTTCATGTTTACAAACATGAAAAGTAGTTGCGAGTTTGTATTCATATTTAAATATGCGTATTTGTTGACATTAAATAAAAGAAAAAGAAAGAAAATATGTAGAACAAATATAGTAAAGTAAATAATTGAAAGTACATTTGAATATTCTCAAAATATTTCTGTACTTGAATAAAGTAAACATCGAATTAGTTGAGTTGATGTTTTAGATTCTTTCTAACGCAATATACATTTCATTGAATTCTAAATATACTTAGTTCAAGTATATACAAGTTTAATTGAAGAAGAATTATGAGTGTTATTGAAGAATGATAATTGATTTTTTCAAACCAGAAATAGTGTCAAATTTATTCGACAAATTTTAATATTTTGACTAATTTTTAATTAGTTAATTCAAATAAAATGTATACTTGATTTAATGTAGTTTTTTTTAGTATAAGAAATGTTCTGTTAGAAATAAAATAGTATTCTTTTAATTGTAAATCCGTTTAATAATGGTAAAACGTAAAATTTTTAATCTCAATATTTTTATAATATAATAAACTGTTATAATAAAAAATTAAAAATTAAAAATACAAATATTTACATTTAAATTAAGTTAATAAATACGTATTATTAAATTTACAGAAGTAAAAAAGTAGAAAAAAATACTCAAATAAACATGTATAAATTTTATTTATATTATATAATATTGTTTAAATAATATTTTGTTAGTTTAAGTACATTCCTGCATTTAACGCTTTTTCTTTACATATTCTAAAAAACGAAAATAGATTCATTTTCTAAAATTATTCATTTTATAACTTTCGCAATCTTGAATAATTTTAATTAAAATTTTAATTAAATTAAGTAAAACTCATTTTTTTCTGGAAAAAGTAATATTACAAAATAAACGCATATTAAAATGATAATTATGTGGAATTAAAATATCGTAGTTTTACAACACAAAATAATTTCGTTTCATAGAAAAAGGGACTTCGATATAAACGATTCCCCTTCTTACAACTAAACAAAATACTTTTAGTATATTAATTCGGAATCCGTTTTAACATTAAAGGAATCGCATTTCAAAGTAATTAAAAAGTAATTTTTAAATACTTTGAAATATATTTTATATATTTAACAAAATAATAATTATTTTATAATTATTATACATATTAAATAAAAAAATTTTAACATATAAAATGTATACAATATATAAAAATATTATATAATTTTGATAAAATTTATTCATACATATAAATAATGTAAAAACTACCGAATTAATTTATTAATTTTTATGTTTGTAATTTTAAATTTTAAAATAAATAAGTTCTTATGAAGTTGAATAAATGATCAAAACATTAACTCAATCATTTAATCAAGTCTTTTGATAAAGCAAATTTTCATAAATAAATAACACAAAAGTATTTTTTTTAAGAGAATAAAGTCAAATTGGACTGAATTTTTAATTTTTTTTAAACGCAATAATTGTAAAAATTTTTTATTATTAGATTATTGTATAATCATTGTCAGATATTCATCAAAAATATTTAATAACAGAAAATGATGTTCCAGTAAACAAACATCCTCCACCTGACACGATCATAACACTCATTTTTGATCCTCGGAATCTTTGACTTCAGCTTCCGTCACGAAACTTGTAATCGCTCGTTGTAAATCACACTATTTTTCCGTCCCGCGTTTTCATCGGTTAAATTTATCTCCCGTTTTTTCACTCTTTTTACTCTTACTCTCTTCCCCTCTCTCTCTCTTTTTTATTATTTTTTTATTGTTTTATGATACCAGTTTGTCCCGTGTTAGGTGACATTTAGTCGAGCGCAATACACAGTTTTGTCAAGATTTACGACATTCAGTACCCCAGTTATGTAAATACGCATCAAATCAATCATTACATTTTCAAAAAAAAATGTTGATACAAACTTTTTTTGTCCTCATCCGCATATCAAGCGTACTTTTTCAAATGAAAAAGTGAACGTTTTTTTCAAATAACATTTTCGACTTGTTTTTCTTCGCATTCATACATTTTCATATAAAAGACGTAAAAGTAGTTTTTTTTCGCAACCTCAATTCGTTAGATAAAAATTGACAAATATTTGGAAACCAAATGTACGATGTATAGATAACATCAATGCCTTTCCAAATTTACGTGGATGTCATTCAAGACAGTTGATCTTGAATATATAATTTGTGACCTTTCGAAATCATTTTTATCGCCAACATTTCAGATCACTTTTTTTTTTTTTTTTTTTTTTTTTTTTTTTGATCCATATCCTGCAGCAATTCAAGTTTCATCGAATTCGCGAAGCTTTCAAATAATTGTTCGAAATTAGACGATCTTCTTGTTCCCATCTCTTTTCTTTGTCACGTTCATTTCGAGCCAAATGAAGCAGAAATCGAAGATGTCCGTATAAATTAGATTAATTATACATTGCAGTTTTGCGAGCAAAAAGGCCGATTTGCATGAGTTAATGAGAAGCTTTTATCATTTTACAAATTCGTCTTATATATTATGAATACTAAGTTGTTAGCTGTGACAAAAAAGATACAATATTACGCATTTATAGAAAGTGCAAGACATTCGTTAAATTCAGATTTATGTATTATGGAATCCATAAATAACAAAGCACAAATTCTTCATCGTGAATTTTAATTGATTCAGAATAAAGCAACTCCTGCACGACGCAACCGTTTTTACGTGCGCGTCGCAGAAAGTGCATGAATTTAGTCATTGATGCTGTGCAGTTCTTCTTAATATCAATTCATTATGATGAAATTATGTAGGCTATATATTCGTACAAAAAAAATCAATAAATCGTGGTAATTGAAGTAACTATAAATTTTAACAATTTATCGCATGCCATGATGAATTGCAATTATGAATTTGTAAAATTGAATTAACTTAATTTGATATGTTAATGATATCAGGAATTTGAGATTTATTCAATAAAAAGTGCCTAAATATTTATTTTTAATGTACAAACTTTTAAAAAATATTATTAAAAATCATTAAAATAAAAAAAAGTTTATAAGTTATAGTTTAATTTGTTATTTAAAAAAATAAAAATTTTTTTTTTAATCAATTATTTAATAAAAAACAATCTATTAATTTTCAATTCATTTTCTATATTATTTTAAAATTTCGTTCATAATAAAGTTGCATTTCATTTTTTTTATTTAATGAATGAATATATTGAAATTATACAAATACTATAAAACATATAGAATTTAAATTAAATAAATAATTTTAATTTATAAAGATATCTGTACCTGCAATTATTATTTCAAATGTTATATTTTTAATTACATTTCTCCAGTTAATACTGAAAATAATTTATTAAATGTTAAATCATTTACAATGGAAACTTACATTGTTAATATAGTACATGTATTTTACATGTTAAATGAATATTGTTTACCCAATTATTAATGTGAATTATGTATTTATAAGTGATATAATATTCATAATTCTTTAACGTAATTTTAAATATATTTATAATATTTAATATATTTTAATCATTTTTATATATTAAAAACATATTAAATTTTAAACATATTTTTACAATAAATTTTATTAAAAAAATACAACAAAAGAATTATTTAATATAAGAATATGTAAATATTTCATGAAAAATGACATTTTATTTCTTCAAGTGAATTATTTAATTTAATAATAAATAAAAAACTTTAATATAAATAATGTTGCACCTATTTGTAATATTATTTTTAAATTAATCAGTCAGCTACTCATTCTATAAATAATAAATTTCAAATTTATTAAACGCAATAAAAATGGTTCTATTATATTATTATTTTCGCATCTTATTTTTTACCAAAATCATCATTTCACGTATGATGCGAATTGTGCATTCATGATTATGCAATATTCAGTTTGCCGTCGATGAAAACATTATTTGCATATATTCGTGGAAATGTTACATTTTATAGTCCCATGCAAAAGGTTTTGAAAATTAGTTTAAAGATGTATATTTTTCAATAAAAATCAGTTGTTGCCCCATCGTACATTGCACAATCAACATTCCATCTCTTTTCATTATTCCAAATAACTTACATTTACATTCAAACATTATCTTCAAATATTTTCATAAAAATGTGATGAATGACAGTAAATCGTGCACCTTTACTCTTTTGCTTTTAATTAACATATTCTGTACTTGAAAAAAATAAAAAAAAATTAAAAATCTTAAAAAGTTGAAAATTAACCAAAAATTACAAATCACAATATTTCAAAAATAATATCATTTTTAATGTCCATTATTTATTGTAATTCGTGTTATTTGAATATTGAAAAAAAATATTTGGAAATAATTGAAAAAATACTTGAAAATAATTGAAAAAATACTTGAAAATAATTGAACAAAGAATATTTGAAAATAATTGAAAAAAAATATTTGAAAATAATTGAAAAAAATATATTTGAAAATAATTGAAAAAA
>JABFPJ010003451.1:5809-16108 GCA_022817425.1 Gryon sp. ZL-2020 | reverse complement strand
TCAAATGCATATAATTAAGTTAATTAAAAAATTTTGAATTACATACATAACTTTTTGTGTACATAGTCAACTATGTACACAAAAAGTTCGATTGATATCGAACATTTACCGGAAAATAAGAAAAAAAGATCACAAAGTGTCATATTTATTAATTTTAATTTTTTTATTATTTTAATAATTAATAATTAAATATTTAACATATATATGTAAATACTTGCCCTACGGGTCAATCGGCTCACTCGTTTATAACCTACATTTTGTAAAACACGACTCAGCCGAAAATTATATATAAAAGGATCTCCGTTTAGATAATATTTTGAACATTTACCTGAAAATAAGAAAAAAAGATCAGAAAGCATCATATTTATTAATTTTACTTTTTTTTACTAATTTCAATAATTAATAAATATTTAACATAAAATAAATACTTATCTGACGACAACAAAATTATCAGCATAATTATTATTTATCAGTATAATATTTATTTATTATTTATTTATTGTAATTACTTATTTTTAATATACAATGTTTTATTATTGGTTTCCTTTCTTTTAATCCACTTTTTAAATTCATTCACTTCGCATGGTTGCCTTCGGATTTGACATTAAACTTAATTCAAATGTTGGGAGGATGATTATGGCACGGGAGGATTATGACATGCACTCTTTGTTATATTTGTGAAATTAGGAAGAGAACAAAGCTGCGTCCCAAGAATTGCTCAATTTTCATCCAATTTTTGAATTATTTAAATGGTTAATTATTTATAATTTATTGACGTTTTTGTGCAAAAATTAGTTTATTTTCTATAATTCTTAAAAGGAATTCTTAAAAGGAAAATGAACTTCTAATTTTGATTAAAAATAACATTTTTACATTTTAGTTTCAATTAAAATAAAGAAAGTAATTAATGGTTGTAATGTTTAAAAGGTTCCAGTTAAGTTTTATTGTGAATAATTTTATAGTCAATTTTGACTATAATAAAAACACTTTACATCAATGTTTATGATGTAGAACTTTATTAATATAATTGAACACAACAAAAGAATACTGTTTTAATTTAGTCGCCAAATAGACACGCACGCTTGGATGCACGATCTCGAATATTCTCTTTTGTTCTCGCACCTCACGAACCATGCCTCATTGCCATGTGTCGGTATATCGCGAAGACGCCTAAAGATGGCGTACATCTTATAAAGTTAATGAAACTTTACAATCCTCCCAACTTAGTATAAAATAAATTATAAATCTAAGATTTTTCGCGGCTTTCTGATTCGCGATGAACGACGCAATTCTGGTTCCGATTTTGGTGTACATTTGGGAGTTACTGGTTTTAGAAATACCGGTTCCGTCAAGCTCGCAGAACTAGGAATCGGCATTTCCTTGTCATTGTTCGGAACCTCTTCGAAGGGCTTTGTACTCGGTTGACAGATGGTCGGTTCAACATTTTCGTTGTAGTCATTGACAACTGGTGTCACCAGCTCAGCGTTTTCCTTCGAATCGGTTGTGCCTGATCTTATTTGGTCTAGGTGTCGCTTCCAAATTCTATCATCATTTAGACGCACGTTATATGTTACAGGACTCAGCTTATCCACAACTTCAGCTGAACGCCACTTATTAAGCCGATAATCCCTAACCATTACCTGATCGCCTTCACAAAAGTCTCGCGTACGATTTCCTCGAAAACAATGCCTTTGCCTGTCTTGCGTTTTTCTAATAACATCCGATACATTTGGTTTCAGCGCATCTAGTCTGGTACGGAAATTTCGACCTAAATGCAGCATTGCTGGTGAACAACCCGTACTGCAATGCGGAGTGGCCCTATAGTAAAATAAGTATTTACATAACGCTTCTTGACTATTTGCGCAAGATTTTAGCAACAATTTAAATTTCGATTTAAATGTTCGCACCGCGTTTTCCGCCGCTCCATTTGACGCAGGATGGTATGGCGCCGTTTTTACATGTTGGACATTATAATAATTTAAAAAGTTAGCGAATTCCGCAGAAACGAAAGTTGGTCCATTGTCTGATACTAATTTATGAGGAATACCCCATGTACAAAAATAGTGTTTAAGCTCACCTATCGTACTGACAGCTGTAATATTTTTCTTCTCGCGAATATCGATCCATTTTGAAAATGCATCGGTAATAACTAAATACATTTTTCCCTCCAAAGGACCACAAAAATCCACATGGATTCGATAATTTGGTCCTGATGGCCAAGACCAGCAGTTCAAGACTGATCGCAGTGGATTATCGGCGTGTTCTAAACATAATTTGCATGTTTTGGTCAACCTCTCTATGTCCGAATCCAACTCGGGCCACCAAACGTACGATCGCGCCATAGCCTTTGTCTTAACAATTCCAAAATGAGCTGAATGGAGTTCGTCAAGGATCTCTTGTCTCAAACTAGACGGTATACATACACGATGACCCCACAATATGCAATCTCCCTCAATACCCAGCTCAGCCTGTCTCGCCCGATAAGGCAAAAGTTCCTTTTGCACCGAGTTTGGCCAACCGTTTAAGCAATAAAACTTCACCTTTTGCAAAAGTAAATCTTTGTTTGTTTCTGACGCGATTAAGGCGCAGTCTAATGTACGCGCTTCATCCATTATGTAATTTAAATAACTATAACTAGTCAATTCCGGGTCCTTTTCGATATCCGCCGAAATCTCATTTTCCAAATCTTTGATCATACGAGATAAGCCGTCCGCGGGACCATTATCGATACCTTTAATGTATTTTATTTGAAATTTATAACCTAATAAAAACACCGCCCAGCGTTGGAGGCGGTTTGTTGACAATTGCGGAATTCCTTTCTTTTGCCCGAATATATATATCAGCGGTTTGTGATCGGTTTCAAGGATAAATTCGCGACCATACACATATTGATGAAACGCTCTGACTCCAAAATATAAAGCCAAGGCCTCCCTGTCAATCTGTGCATATCGACGCTCGATTTTCGATAATACCCGAGAAGCAAACGAAATTGGCCGATCACGTCCGTCTGGCAGAACGTGAGAAAGGACCGCCCCTATTCCAACTGGTGATGCGTCACACGTAATCTTTAAAGGCAGCTTTTCATCGTAGTGCATTAGCACATTTTTGGAAATTAATGCCGCTTTTGCTTTCTCAAAAGCATCAGCTTGCTTCTTTCCCCATTTCCAATCGATATCCTTGTGCAAAAGGTGATACAAAGGTTCAACTATAGTAGCATAATTATTAATATAGCTTGAATAATAATTCATCATACCCAAAAATGATTTTAATTTTGATTTATTATCTGGTGCTTCCATTTTGATAATGGCTTTGACCTTATCCGGCGAAGCATGCAGTCCTCTACTATCAATAACATGACCCAAATACTTTATTGACTTCGTCACAAACTCACATTTCTCGCGTTTGATAGTAAGGCCGGCTTTGGATAATCGTTTCAACACTTCATCCAGAACTGATAAATGATCATCCAAAGTACTACTTACAATTTTAATATCATCAAAGAATACTTTAACGCCTTCTAAATCAGAGAGGAGATTCTCCATCTCTCTCTGAAACCAACCCGGGGCTTGACTAACTCCATACAACAATCTATACGGCCTGTAAAGTCCTTTATGCGTCGATAAGGTTAAAAATTTTCGCGATGACTCTTCAAGTTCTATTTGCAAATATGCCCGAGTTAAATCGATTTTAGAGAAGTAATTTCCTCCACTCCCCGACAATAAATCTTGAACCCTCGGTATTGGGTAACGATCCACTTCTATGAAGGGATTTATCGTGATTTTAAAATCTCCACAAAGTCTAACCTGACCGTCATCTTTCATTATAGGTACCACCGGTGTGGCCCACTCACTATTTTCGACGCGTTCCCAAATTCCTTCTTTTTCTAATCTATCCAACTCCTTTTCTATTCGATTTCTCAGCGCATAAGGAACCGGTCGCGGTTTACAATAAACTGCTTTTGCGTCTTCTTTTATTTCTATCTTCATTTTCTTTTTATTGTATTTACCCAATTTACTCGAAAACACCTCCTGATTTGAGGTTAAAATCTTTTCCACGGAACTTACAATTTGTTCGCTCGTATAATTTACATTTAATATCGAATCTTTGACTTTAATAACATCAAATGCGCTCATCCAGTCACGACCCATTATCGGTGCACTATTTCCCGGCAACACAAAAAGATCAACATTCTCAATAATATTGTGATATTCGACTCTAACTCTCAACAAACCGACTGGGTCAATCACGTCACCTTGATAAGATTTAAATTTACGCTCGGTTTTTAATAATTTCGCCGGAATTTCATGTCTCTTTTTGTCAAACATTTCACGCGAAATAGCTGAAATGGGTGAACCAGTGTCCAATTCGAAACTCCAAACATTATCAAATACTTTAACTTCGACTTTAATTGGTTTAACTTTATTCACCCCCTCCCCTTTTAATGAAAATAAATTTTCAAAACTATCTGATAGATTATTTGTTGATATGTCATCCATTTTACCTATTGATTCTTTCGGGGGGTTATGTTTATTATTTGCTTTCGCGTTTTTATTTTGAAATTTCGAATTGTTTTGTCCTTGTTTATTGTTTTTACTTCTGCATACCGCAGCCAAATGACCCACCTTATTACATGCGTTACATTTATAACCTTTAAATCTACAGTTCGATGGCGCGTGTCCTTTTTTTCCACATCTATAACAGCTTTCGTGAGAATTGTCGATTTGTTTATTTCCGGACTTCTTGGTCTTCGTCTGGTCCTTAATGAATCCTACTGTGCTGTCCTTTGTCGTCATTCCGGCTGCGTCGCGTGTCGCTGCCTCTAATGACAATGCGATCTCCACCGCTCTATTATAGGTTAGTTGTGTTTCGCTCAACAACTTTTTTCTCGTATTGTCACTCGCGATGCCATACACCAACTGATCTCTGAGACTGTCCTCGAGATTTCTACCAAATTCACAATTTGTAGAGAGTTGTTTGAGTTTAGCTATAAACTGTTTAACACTTTCCTCGTCTTTTTGCCGACACTGTTTGAATTTGTACCGTTCACTAATAACACTCGGCTTTGGTTTGAGATGATTCCTCATCACTTCAGTCAGTTCTTCAAATGACTTCCTTTGTGGCTCGATCGGTGTACACAGGCTTTTCAATAGATGATAACCTTCACTACCGATTAAGGTTATGAAAAGTGCAACTTTTCTATTATCTTCTATCGCGTTAGCGACAAAGAACTGTTGCAAACGTTCGGCCCATAGCTCCCAGTCATCCTTGTCTGGTGAGAACTCCGACATAGTACCTATTATGCTATTTATCACTGGTTGTGCGCTTTGCACTTGCTGCGACATGTTTAATTGTTGAGCCGTAGTTTCTTGTTGCATCTTAATTTGTTGATGGAAAATCACTTGTTGCTCGTGCACTTGTTGTTGCCATGCCGCTCTTTCATCAAGGAATTTTTGATTTTCAGCCATCAGCCAAGCATGTTGCGCGTCCATTTTCTTCTTCAGAGCCACCAATTCCGACTCTTGTTTCTCAATTTCCGCTTTGCTTAACGGCATTTTTGTGCTAACACGTGTATAACCTCACTTTTAACCTCGTCGCCAATTGTAATGTTTAAAAGATTCCAGTTAAGTTTTTGTTAATAATGTTATAGTCAATATTGACTATAATAAAAACACTTTACATCAATGTTTATAATGTAGACTTTATTAATATATTTGAACACAACAAAAGAATACTGTTTTAATTTAGTCGCCAAATAGACACGCACGCTTGGATGCACGATCTCGAATGTTCTCCTTTTTTTCTCGCACCTCACGAACCATGCCTCCTTGCCGTGTGTCGGTATATCGCGAAGACGCCTAAAGATGGCGTACATCTTATAAAGTTAATGAAACTTTACAATCCTCCCAACTTAGTATAAAATAAATTATAAATCTAAGATTTTTCGCGGCTTTCTGATTCGCGATGAACGACGCAATTCTGGTTCCGATTTTGGTGTACATTTGGGAGTTACTGGTTTTAGAAATACCGGTTCCGTCAAGCTCGCAGAACTAGGAATCGGCATTTCCTTGTCATTGTTCGGAACCTCTTCGAAGGGCTTTGTACTCGGTTGACAGATGGTCGGTTCAACATTTTCGTTGTAGTCATTGACAACTGGTGTCACCAGCTCAGCGTTTTCCTTCGAATCGGTTGTGCCTGATCTTATTTGGTCTAGGTGTCGCTTCCAAATTCTATCATCATTTAGACGCACGTTATATGTTACAGGACTCAGCTTATCCACAACTTCAGCTGAACGCCACTTATTAAGCCGATAATCCCTAACCATTACCTGATCGCCTTCACAAAAGTCTCGCGTACGATTTCCTCGAAAACAATGCCTTTGCCTGTCTTGCGTTTTTCTAATAACATCCGATACATTTGGTTTCAGCGCATCTAGTCTGGTACGGAAATTTCGACCTAAATGCAGCATTGCTGGTGAACAACCCGTACTGCAATGCGGAGTGGCCCTATAGTAAAATAAGTATTTACATAACGCTTCTTGACTATTTGCGCAAGATTTTAGCAACAATTTAAATTTCGATTTAAATGTTCGCACCGCGTTTTCCGCCGCTCCATTTGACGCAGGATGGTATGGCGCCGTTTTTACATGTTGGACATTATAATAATTTAAAAAGTTAGCGAATTCCGCAGAAACGAAAGTTGGTCCATTGTCTGATACTAATTTATGAGGAATACCCCATGTACAAAAATAGTGTTTAAGCTCACCTATCGTACTGACAGCTGTAATATTTTTCTTCTCGCGAATATCGATCCATTTTGAAAATGCATCGGTAATAACTAAATACATTTTTCCCTCCAAAGGACCACAAAAATCCACATGGATTCGATAATTTGGTCCTGATGGCCAAGACCAGCAGTTCAAGACTGATCGCAGTGGATTATCGGCGTGTTCTAAACATAATTTGCATGTTTTGGTCAACCTCTCTATGTCCGAATCCAACTCGGGCCACCAAACGTACGATCGCGCCATAGCCTTTGTCTTAACAATTCCAAAATGAGCTGAATGGAGTTCGTCAAGGATCTCTTGTCTCAAACTAGACGGTATACATACACGATGACCCCACAATATGCAATCTCCCTCAATACCCAGCTCAGCCTGTCTCGCCCGATAAGGCAAAAGTTCCTTTTGCACCGAGTTTGGCCAACCGTTTAAGCAATAAAACTTCACCTTTTGCAAAAGTAAATCTTTGTTTGTTTCTGACGCGATTAAGGCGCAGTCTAATGTACGCGCTTCATCCATTATGTAATTTAAATAACTATAACTAGTCAATTCCGGGTCCTTTTCGATATCCGCCGAAATCTCATTTTCCAAATCTTTGATCATACGAGATAAGCCGTCCGCGGGACCATTATCGATACCTTTAATGTATTTTATTTGAAATTTATAACCTAATAAAAACACCGCCCAGCGTTGGAGGCGGTTTGTTGACAATTGCGGAATTCCTTTCTTTTGCCCGAATATATATATCAGCGGTTTGTGATCGGTTTCAAGGATAAATTCGCGACCATACACATATTGATGAAACGCTCTGACTCCAAAATATAAAGCCAAGGCCTCCCTGTCAATCTGTGCATATCGACGCTCGATTTTCGATAATACCCGAGAAGCAAACGAAATTGGCCGATCACGTCCGTCTGGCAGAACGTGAGAAAGGACCGCCCCTATTCCAACTGGTGATGCGTCACACGTAATCTTTAAAGGCAGCTTTTCATCGTAGTGCATTAGCACATTTTTGGAAATTAATGCCGCTTTTGCTTTCTCAAAAGCATCAGCTTGCTTCTTTCCCCATTTCCAATCGATATCCTTGTGCAAAAGGTGATACAAAGGTTCAACTATAGTAGCATAATTATTAATATAGCTTGAATAATAATTCATCATACCCAAAAATGATTTTAATTTTGATTTATTATCTGGTGCTTCCATTTTGATAATGGCTTTGACCTTATCCGGCGAAGCATGCAGTCCTCTACTATCAATAACATGACCCAAATACTTTATTGACTTCGTCACAAACTCACATTTCTCGCGTTTGATAGTAAGGCCGGCTTTGGATAATCGTTTCAACACTTCATCCAGAACTGATAAATGATCATCCAAAGTACTACTTACAATTTTAATATCATCAAAGAATACTTTAACGCCTTCTAAATCAGAGAGGAGATTCTCCATCTCTCTCTGAAACCAACCCGGGGCTTGACTAACTCCATACAACAATCTATACGGCCTGTAAAGTCCTTTATGCGTCGATAAGGTTAAAAATTTTCGCGATGACTCTTCAAGTTCTATTTGCAAATATGCCCGAGTTAAATCGATTTTAGAGAAGTAATTTCCTCCACTCCCCGACAATAAATCTTGAACCCTCGGTATTGGGTAACGATCCACTTCTATGAAGGGATTTATCGTGATTTTAAAATCTCCACAAAGTCTAACCTGACCGTCATCTTTCATTATAGGTACCACCGGTGTGGCCCACTCACTATTTTCGACGCGTTCCCAAATTCCTTCTTTTTCTAATCTATCCAACTCCTTTTCTATTCGATTTCTCAGCGCATAAGGAACCGGTCGCGGTTTACAATAAACTGCTTTTGCGTCTTCTTTTATTTCTATCTTCATTTTCTTTTTATTGTATTTACCCAATTTACTCGAAAACACCTCCTGATTTGAGGTTAAAATCTTTTCCACGGAACTTACAATTTGTTCGCTCGTATAATTTACATTTAATATCGAATCTTTGACTTTAATAACATCAAATGCGCTCATCCAGTCACGACCCATTATCGGTGCACTATTTCCCGGCAACACAAAAAGATCAACATTCTCAATAATATTGTGATATTCGACTCTAACTCTCAACAAACCGACTGGGTCAATCACGTCACCTTGATAAGATTTAAATTTACGCTCGGTTTTTAATAATTTCGCCGGAATTTCATGTCTCTTTTTGTCAAACATTTCACGCGAAATAGCTGAAATGGGTGAACCAGTGTCCAATTCGAAACTCCAAACATTATCAAATACTTTAACTTCGACTTTAATTGGTTTAACTTTATTCACCCCCTCCCCTTTTAATGAAAATAAATTTTCAAAACTATCTGATAGATTATTTGTTGATATGTCATCCATTTTACCTATTGATTCTTTCGGGGGGTTATGTTTATTATTTGCTTTCGCGTTTTTATTTTGAAATTTCGAATTGTTTTGTCCTTGTTTATTGTTTTTACTTCTGCATACCGCAGCCAAATGACCCACCTTATTACATGCGTTACATTTATAACCTTTAAATCTACAGTTCGATGGCGCGTGTCCTTTTTTTCCACATCTATAACAGCTTTCGTGAGAATTGTCGATTTGTTTATTTCCGGACTTCTTGGTCTTCGTCTGGTCCTTAATGAATCCTACTGTGCTGTCCTTTGTCGTCATTCCGGCTGCGTCGCGTGTCGCTGCCTCTAATGACAATGCGATCTCCACCGCTCTATTATAGGTTAGTTGTGTTTCGCTCAACAACTTTTTTCTCGTATTGTCACTCGCGATGCCATACACCAACTGATCTCTGAGACTGTCCTCGAGATTTCTACCAAATTCACAATTTGTAGAGAGTTGTTTGAGTTTAGCTATAAACTGTTTAACACTTTCCTCGTCTTTTTGCCGACACTGTTTGAATTTGTACCGTTCACTAATAACACTCGGCTTTGGTTTGAGATGATTCCTCATCACTTCAGTCAGTTCTTCAAATGACTTCCTTTGTGGCTCGATCGGTGTACACAGGCTTTTCAATAGATGATAACCTTCACTACCGATTAAGGTTATGAAAAGTGCAACTTTTCTATTATCTTCTATCGCGTTAGCGACAAAGAACTGTTGCAAACGTTCGGCCCATAGCTCCCAGTCATCCTTGTCTGGTGAGAACTCCGACATAGTACCTATTATGCTATTTATCACTGGTTGTGCGCTTTGCACTTGCTGCGACATGTTTAATTGTTGAGCCGTAGTTTCTTGTTGCATCTTAATTTGTTGATGGAAAATCACTTGTTGCTCGTGCACTTGTTGTTGCCATGCCGCTCTTTCATCAAGGAATTTTTGATTTTCAGCCATCAGCCAAGCATGTTGCGCGTCCATTTTCTTCTTCAGAGCCACCAATTCCGACTCTTGTTTCTCAATTTCCGCTTTGCTTAACGGCATTTTTGTGCTAACACGTGTATAACCTCACTTTTAACCTCGTCGCCAATTGTAATGTTTAAAAG
>JABFPJ010003450.1:0-16108 GCA_022817425.1 Gryon sp. ZL-2020 | reverse complement strand
TACAAATATATTTCAGAAATATATTTGAAATATATATTAAATATATAACTTTTTGCCGAAAATATATGCGCACATATTCACATATATTTTTGCATATATTTCGAAATATATTTTCTTCCGTTAGGGATAGCAAGGTCTTTATATATAATCCTATTCACTAGAGTGTCTTATGCTTTTTGACATTTTTTCAAGTATAACTGTTCTTTTGTGTCCATAATATATTAATTACTATAACGTTTTTACTCAACATCTGAACAATACTTAAAAAATGCGTATCGATTTACAAATTAATGTAAGTAGTTTCGAAAGTGTTTTTTTGCTGATACATATATAGACATATATTTAATACTACACCACACTCGACTTACGTAAAATCATTAAGTCGGGGGGATTCGTTCTAGTTTACTTTTATGTAACACTCAAACTGTACCATTACTAATTGATATAAAAGTAAATGCCTTTTCTTATTATTTTTTTTAATCTAAAAACGCACATGTCACCTTAATTTCTATTAGGTCCCGAAATCTTAATAAAATTTTCCTTAATTTGTTAATTGAGAATGATTTAATTAGGCGGCTCAAGTCAAAGGACTTTCTTTTCTTGCGACAGATTTGGTTCATTCAGTTTTTATTGATTCTTTTGATTGTTCAACTTTTAACGATTATTATTAGCATAAATGAGATAACGTATAATTAGTTCATATGGGAGGTTTTCAAAAGCGCCAATTGCCCTTATCCATCAATCAAAAGCGCCAAAATAAAAATATCAAATGCGCCAGAAATTATATATCATAATTCATATTTATTTATATATCATTATTTGTTTTATAATTAAAAAATCTGAATTTTATTGGCGCTTTTGATAAACATTTCTTTGGCGCTTATGATATTATTTTTTTGGTGCTTTTGATAAACATTTCTTTGGCGCTTATGATATAGGTAAAAAAAGGTCATTGGCGCTTTTGATTTACAGCCGTTCATATACTGTTATATTAGATAATAAGTTATTATAGTTGACGAATATTTGAATATTAAATTGAAATCCTTTTTCATTATTAAAAAAAAACTGAACTATATATTAATTCGGAAAGGCTTTTAAAAAAATAAGAAATTAAAATCAAATGATTGATTGATAGATTTATCTGCCTGAATTATTAATAAGTACAATGTTTTGTATATATTTATATCTAAAACACTGATTCTTATATATTGTAATATTTTAAAAATTATTTAATATTAAAGTTAAAAAAAGTTGTTTCAATTAAATATATTTTATGATAGTATGATATGCTTTTAATTTATTTTTCTGTATATAATTCAAATAGACAATATTGAAATAAACTTTGGAAACCAGAAATTGAAGGATGAATAATTAAAATTACATAAGGAATACTTTTTTACATAAATCTTTTATGAAATTTCCAAAATAAGTTAATGTTTCTATATCATGCAAAGTTTTTGTGAAATCATCTTTTATTGCCGAAAAAGTGGTTAAATCTGAGGAAGGATAAAAATAGAAACAAAATTTGGACAAGAAATGAAAAACGAACGGTGACGAAAAAATTGCATTGCATTCAGTAGCTGAGCGTCCAATCGGAGCTCGCCAAAACGATTACCCCGTTTAACCGCGGCGGGGCGCCCTTTTCGGGATTTGCGCGGCACAATGCGTGGAATCGAACACGCTCGCTGCGGGAAGTCCGGCTACCGAAGATATTTCATTTACCAGGACAAAAAGTTGCGAAGCACTTCCTAGCGGCTTCAAACCGCGTCGATTATAGGTTAGGAATTCAAATTAATATTCCGTGCTGACGTACAAAATTACAGACACTTGGACCGCCCGCTTGCAAAGAAACAAATGAATCTTCTGATCGTTTCGCACTATTTTCTCCAACAACAATAGCTAATTCAGGAAACGAACCGATTCAAGTCACTCATAGTTGTGTATTAAAAATATATAAAATAAAACACAAAATTCAAATTAGTTAGACGTGAATTATTTTACTAAAAAGTAATTATGCAATAAAAGTGTAACTGTTTGCGTGAATCTTTTGATTAATAGTCTGTTAAAATAAAAAAAAAAAAAATAATAAAAACAATTAAAAAAAACTTCTTCATTAAAAAAGAAAAGTTTTTACAGTTGATGGTACCAAAGTAAAAGTTTTAATGACTTAAACCTCAATTAGATAATAATCTATGAATTTTCCCTAACTATTGTACGACTATATTATACTCAACATTTTGTATCAGTATTTTTTAATGAAACCAATCATTAAGACGTGATTATGAGCGTGAACATAAGTGAAATAATTAATTATCATTAATGCAATTTTTTCCGGGTTCGACTGCGCAATGTATGTAATAGTAACATTTGCAAGTAATAGTTTCGTGAATAGCATATAGTCTGGAACAAATCACGTTTTCTAACTTCTGCTTTCGAATGCGAGAATAAAAGTAAAAGAACATTTATTGCAGAACAAACATTTAGTTTTTTATCAAATTAGATTAAATATATTTTTAATTTAAATGATAATCAGTTTCGTCAAGTATATATACATTTAAATTAAATGTTCAAAACAGTTTTATTTTAATTTTGCTTTTTACATTAATTTATTATTTCTTTTAAACAGTAAACTTTAATAGTATTTAGTATAAGTTAAAAAATAATGACATCATGGAATGAATATAATGTATTTTCTCTACAACTCTCTTATTTCTGACGTAAATTCTTAAACCAATGAAAAAATTATAAAGAAAATATGTATACAAAGATTGTATAAAATTGTTCATCGATCGTTCATTCTTACGAAAAACTGCTTTTCATGTGTTAACGCAGTACTATTGTTCACAAGACAATTTGGTTAAAGTAACTAATTGTTCGTTCCTTTAAAGTTGCCGCATATGGCGGCTCTTTTGTGGCAATTAATAGTCTTCCGAGCTACTTTTGACTAAATGATTCTTCATCAATCTTGTGGCTTTGACGTTCGGAAAGATTCATTTCGGAATTGACCGGACAAAATATAAAGAAGGAGTTCTCACGGAATGAGAATGATGAACCAAAAGTGGGCTCGACCTTCGTCTTGTAAGAAAAAAAATGAAAATTAAAAAAAGAACAGACGAGGTAAATAATCAAAGCAACAAATCGTTTCATGTCGGTTGTTTATCAATGTGATTGGTGAAAAAAGGGAAAATGGTTGTATATGGAACGATTAATGCTGAAAAAAGCATGTGTAATATAATGAAAATATAAGGAGAAAAAGATAAATGGACGTGATTAGAAAAGAATCTTGTTTAGTATTCATATGATTCAGAATTTGTTTGCTTAATGTAGGAGAAACAAAAAAAGTAATTATCTTTACTTATTAGAAAATGAATATTGAATATAATTTTGGAAGTAACAAATTCACTTGTGTGGGTTGTTTATCTGTCTATGAAACAGGTTAATTGTTCTCGAACAAAATGCATAAATTAAAACTGAAGAGGCACGTATTTTGGGTGAGAGTATCTACATACTTAGTCATGACGCTGATGTAAATTCAAAGAAGGAATGCGCAAAATATATCACCGCTTGAACCTGTCGTGATTTAACGACTTGTCAACTACTTTATCAATTTCTCGCAAGTAGTCCTTGCAATTTCTGCCTACCCTACCGTAATATCTGCCAAGTGAAACAGCTTCTGTAAGTTCAACACCTAATTCGGAATTCTGATATTGCTGTTTCGCGATTACGGTATGTATCAGCGAAAAGTGCCTGGACACATATCATATTAGATATCGATCAACATGAAAATAATTACACTTCAACCAGCGATGACGTTGGTTGACTATATTAATGCGACCTTGTGACGTCAGAACAAAATCGCAGTAAACAGATGCAGTCAGGCAGTTGCTTATGAACAAATTTGATTGTACAAAACGTGCTTCCAGAAGAAGTTTCTGTAATTTGAAAGAAAAGGACGATTAAAAAGTATACATATTTTGGTTATATCTACAAATAAAATCTATTATCATTTATATGTAAAATTGTATCACAGCTAATAATCAGGAAGTTTTGCACTTTATTATCTAAAATTGAGATCTAGGTATTTCAATGCCTAATTCGAGTCACAGATAGATAAATGACTGTGTTTGCAAACAGAATTGAGTAAAATGATGATGAAAAAAAGTGGCGATTGATGAGATAGCGGCGATCTGACATTTGACCGGATGGGCGGTCAAGATAGGTTTTTGGGCTTTGTTGTGTGTCGCGTTTGACTTTTACATGGTAATTGTTAAACGCCATATGTCCAGCGAAACAAAAACGTAGAAGCTCAGGCTTCATCGTCGTGACCATAATCGTGCCTCATCTTACTAATTACAATATTCAAATTGTTTAACCACTAACATGTGTGAGCGTCTCTAGAAAAAGGGATTTAACGTAAAAGAGGTAACTGTTGGCTAAACATTCGTCCAATATCGCGATCGCGATAATTAATTAACCCACAGATAAGGCCAAAAAGCAACATGAGGCCTAATGTTACCGCTTACAGAGACTGTTTAGTTTCAACGTAGCGTGCTAATGCTATAGCTAAGCGATAAGCAAATACAAATATGATTTCAATGAATCATCGACTACACATCGTTCGTTGTCTGTTAGTTAATTAGCTTTTTATTTCGCTCAGTTTGATGTATTAGTTAATTTATAGTGCGGGCTGTTTTCTTGATTAACACACACAGTTAAACAAATGATACGTACAAACAAAAATACAGTAAAGATGACTATTTTCAGAGGTTAAAATATGGACAACTTTTTCAATTGGTTAATTCAACCATACCAAAACATTAAATATTAATTTGGCGTGTACATTTTTTATTGGTATTTCTTACTACCATCAAGTTAAAATCAAACTTTAAACTGGTTAAATTTAAAAAGTACAATAGTATTTTTAAATGAAATGTTTAACTTAAATGAATTAGTTAATTTCACTGACACAGCAGTATTGACACCTTTTTACATTAATATATTTTAAGAATCTAAATAGCAATATAACCTTTTTTTCATTTACTTATGTCAAAAAGTAAAATCATAATATTTATTTCTCTCTGTGCATATCATTTGGATTGGAAGAAGAGAGGTTACGCTACAATTTTGAAACAAGGTTTCTTGTCTTACTGTAAAGAAGCCATCTGTTATAAAACAGAATGAGGTTGAGATGCCAAAGAGATATACTTTAATGTCTAACATTAATTGTTTTTTTCGTTGTTGACAATTGACTTATCAGTTACTGAATCAAAAAGGTCTAATAGCTATATTAAGAAAAAACTAAAAGGAAGTAATATTCTTGTAATTGGATAGTAGGAAAATTTGTAAATACAAATGAAAAATGAAAAATAATTAATTAATTGTCTGTTACTAATGAGATTGTTTTAATTAAATTTCTGAGAGGACATTTTTAATTAGGCAATTGCAATTAGAATGCATAATCACAGAGAAACTACGCTTCTTCAGTTTGCTTTCAATAGCTAAGTTATTGTTTTGTCAACTACACTTTAATTTTAATATCTAAAAATTGACAACAAAATTTAACTTGGTTGGTCAAGTTTAGTTAGTGTAACAAAAATTTAGTTGTTATAACAAAACTGGATTCTAAGTGTGTATTGGGACTGTAAGTTTTCTAAGTTCCCTATAGGAAATTGCCAGACTTATCATACGGCCCAGAATACGCTTGATACTGGTAACACATTCTTCCAGTAGACCAGTACTATGCCAGTCTCGGACCAGTTGTTCGTTTACCATTGGGATCTTACAATTATACATAATAATAAAATACAAAAAATAATAAAATACAAAAGAAAAATACAATCTTACAATTGTAAGATTTTTTTAGTTTAAACTTGTTGATGGAAGCTTTAATCCTTAAATTTAATATGTGCATTAAACAAATTGAAATAGATTAAATACTTAATTAAATAATTTACTCAAACATTGATATACACAATAACAATAAACAATTTTTTATAATAATATAAAAATAAAGTAACGGTGGATCATTATACATTTAAATACAATACACAATAACATAATATGTCTTATAATTGATTTGTATAAATAATCTCACTTCGCAGTATTTCAACTTGTTTTTCTGCAAGAACACTGTATAGTACCACCACTGTGCTTCTCTTATCACCTGCCGGTTACGCCACCTGTTGAGAGGAATACTTTTTATTACCAAAAAAAAACTTATTTTTTTAGTAATAAAAGTAATATACAATAATTAACAACAACAAAATAGTTTATTTCAATACAATAAAAGAGAAAATTTAAATTGTTTTATTTTACATTTTTAATTTAATTACTGTAATAAATGTAAAAAGCTTGATAAGATTAGAAATCATTTTTAGCAATAAATTATATTTATGGCATCTTTATGTTTTAATAAAGATAAGAAAAATATGTATGTATATAATCATGAAAATTGCATTAAATTTAAAGTGAACTAATTTGAGAAAATGTATATATGGAAATTAAGAAAAAACTTGTTTATACAAATGCATTGATTATAGCAAGCAATATAATTGTCAACATTTTTCAATTTCCCTTGAGTTCCATGATAATTAGGTCTTATTTTCTCTATACGTTTGCATACAAACGAATTTGCATATGCATTTGTTTCTGCGCAAAATTCTCGACGACAAATTATCATTTCCTGTTCATGCGGTTATACCCTTATAAGCGCATGAAGTCATCACAGGCAAATTGACGCAACAAACGCGCGAAGTAAATATATAATAAATACACGTGAAATGTTTTTGCAGACTGTTATTAGTGAGTCGATATTCCTTCACCAGGTGACATGTTTTGGGTAACGCCTATATAACACATACGTGTCGTCAAAATGAGAATATATGATGAAGCATACACAGTAGCGTCAGTTATAGCCCTCTCTAGATGCGTATCTTTGATCAACATTTCATTAATTAGGTGAACTTATTTCTCATTTATAATTCAACCGTGTAATGATCATTCATAATAATTATCGTAATATGAATGAAATAATTGTCACCGCAATGCAGGTATTTACACATTAATTACTACTATGACATGCACAATATCAATATCAAATTGTAATACGCAAATTTAAAAGATTGTTATGAACATGTTGAAGCGATAGTAATCATGCATAAATACGCATCATATGAACAAAAAGCTGCAATAAAATAAATCAAATTTAATTTTTATATATTTATATTGTAATTAACATAGAACACACAGCAGATGTGTGTTGTATGTTAACCATTTATTCAAAGTTAAAATAGTTGTAACTTTCAATGAGATAATTTTTTAATTTATTAAAAGAAATTAAAAAGTATATTAAAAAATATTATAGATTTAGACATGGGAAAATAAAGATTGGTTTTTAAATGAAAGTTTTTAAATAAATATGCTTGACTTTCTATAATAATTTATATATACGTATTCCATAATATTAAACAAAAAATGCAGTAATCAAACAATATTTTTCTATCTATCCCAACATTAGTATAAAATACGATAAAATTTTTAATATATTTGTTCTCTATGTGATATTAAAATAAGCAGGTTTTTTGCATAATCATTTACTTAATCGCAAATTTAACATGTTTGAACATGGAAAGCGTATTAAATTATCAAAAATTATTTTAAAATCGCTTAATACAAATGACGAAACAGATTACTTTTATGAGCAGTGCCAGTTTTAAATGTAAATTTGAGAAATTTTTTGTATTATCCATAATGGTGTGGCGTTGATATACTTTAAAAGCGTATGCAGTTTTATTATTTATCTTACACGATTGATATACAAATTATTCGAAGAAGTCCAAGTGTCAGGAGATTTATCACTTTAAAATATGTATGATTCGAAGTGAAACGTTCGATCAAGATAACTAAATGTCCAGCGCGTTTCTCACTCAATATTTTTTTGTATCTTAATACTTCGCTGCATTTCTTAGGAGTCTGATAATGGTAATGTGACCATACTTACGCTGAATTTGTTGTAAACTTTTATTTTTACAAAAGTCCGATATAAGTGAATAGTTTCGTGCATATGAATTAATGAGTAATTTTGCTTTAGCAAATGTCAACAAAATAACGCGTGTCTGCCTATTTTATACATATTGATATTTCTAATCGAAATTATATCGTTTTATGAATTTTATCAAATCAGTCTTTTTCATTCCACATTTGAATAATTCATTACCAGTTTAATTTACTGAAATTGCTTCAATCATTGAAACACTTCAATTAAGACACGATTAAACAAATGATATGTCATAAGTCTGAAATATAACTTGTGTTTGGATTTAATCATTAAGACATTTTTTTGTCAGTTTTTTTTACCTAAACTTAAAGTATATGTTGATAAAAGTGAATTTCAGACAAATGATGATTATTGTGTTAGCACAATTTAGGATGAAGGCAAGTGTGTAATAAAGCACACAATCTCATTATATAATCATCGCGACATCTTCAAAACGAAACAAATCACGAGTCTCGCGATTGATTTCGCGAACAAGTCGTCGCCCCATTCGTCATGCATGCAATTTGTCATCGATTAGGTGTGATGGTGCGTGTGACAAATATAGCACATTGACAACTGCCGATATTCGACACTCGGTAACGACGCCGGCCGCATCGATTATGTCAACCACATTTGCCTCGTTAGGTCGCCCATGCAATTTCACGACAATTCGAGGTTTGCGCACGACGACACGCACGCGCTTTTATACAAATAAGCGCCAAAGTTGATCAAATCGCGCTCCACTTATATCATGATAGCGCTTCACACGCAAAACAACTTTCTATTTTTCACTGACTATGAAAAATAGTTTTTTAATCAATGCAATTATATGAAATAGAAATTCAATCATTTTACAAAACAAAATTTGTGAATAACGCAAATAAATAATAGATGCAAAAATCTATTGAATTCTTTGATATAAATCTTCTTATTTAAAAATAATGCTTTTACACTTAGAATTCATTTTGGTTATAAGAACTAAAATTTGGTTACCACAAACAAGTTGTTTGGTAAATATATGACCAACCAAATTTTTAGTTAACACAACAAAAAGATTTAGTTACTTTTATTTGTTCAAACCAACTAACAAAATTGTGACATCAACAAATTTATTTAATTGTATCAAAATAATTATTTCATTGTACTTACAAAATATTTTGTTTCTGCCAACAAAATGTTTTATTTATTTTTCTAACATACAAAATTAAAAAAAAATCTTGTCAATAACTTATTTTTGGTCAAATTATTTTAATTATTCTTTATAATAATATTCCGTATTATTAATTTTCATTTAAGTTGAAAAAACTTTCATTGGCGAGAATCGATCCCATGTTTTCCAGGTGGTAGTCTACTATCTACCACATTAAACTAAGGTATCATTTGAAATGAAATGCGTATTGGGAAACACACTTACCATTTTACTTAATTATAATAGGATATTATTTATTCAATAATTATTAATAAAATAATGTTAATTAATTAAGTAATAATGAATATATTATTAATTATAAACACACAGAGAGAAATAAATATTATGATTTTACTTTTTGACATAAGTAAATGAAAAAAAGGTTATATTGCTATTTAGATTCTTAAAATATATTAATGTAAAAAGGTGTCAATACTGCTGTGTCAATGAAATTAACTAATTCATTTAAGTTAAACATTTCATTTAAAAATACTATTTTACTTTTTAAATTTAACCAGTTTAAAGTTTGATTTTAACTTGATGGTAGTAAGAAATACCAATAAAAAAATGTACACACCAAATTAATATTTAATGTTTTGATATGGTTGAATTAACCAATTGAAAAAGTTGTCCATATTTTAACCTCTGAAAATAGTAATCTTTACTGTATTTTTGTTTGTACGTATCATTGGTTTAACTGTGTGCAAATAAATTGTTATTATAATAATAAAATATTAATAAAAACACACCACCAACTCAATTTAACGTAACTGACCAAATTTTAGTTGCAAACGACAATCAGGAAAGTATAAGCTGCAATTTTAGACTAATTTGAATTAAATCGGTCCAGTAGTTTGGCCGTGATGAGGTAACAGACAAACAGACAAACCGACAAACAGACAGACATAGATTGAAATTTATATATTATTTATTTATTTATTTATTTATTTCAAATAATTGCGCCTCGGATATTTCCGTATGGCCGAAAAGTAAATATATTAGTAGGATTTACATACAAAAATCATATGTTCGATTAAAACTTTTGTATTTTTTTATAAAACATTTTATTTTAGATAATAGTGTTTTATTCTTTAATAATAAAAATGATCTTATAAAAAATTGTTATAACTTAATAAAATAACAAATTTATATAAACAATTTTTTCCTTAACTCATTCAGCTATAATTGGGATCCCCTCCACTTTTGAAGCTCGCGTAACCTACGTGACGCGACAGGCTGACAACCAGTTAGATTGTATAGAGCACTGAACAACCGCTTGACATTACGACTTGATTGGCCGACGCAGTCACGTGGTATTCGTCGCGTCGCGCGCTGTACGCGAAGGTGGTCGCGACGATTCGCGACGATTTATGCTGAATGAGATAATGATATATCATTAAAAATAACAATTTCTTTCATTTAAATATTTCTTAAAAAATTCAAAATTTGCCGTGATAATTTAAAATAATTACGTTTTATAATTAACAATAACCTGATTTAATTTATAGATATTAAAATAAATATAATCAAACTATTATACTATAGTAATTATTAATTGTCAATAAATGTAATGAATTAGTTTTACTTCATATAATATTATTTTGTCCTTCATAAGTGTGTTAACTAAATTGCCGGCCGGCTTTGCCCTGACAAAAATTCTATGAAGCCTTATGAAATTCCTGCGATACCTCCCAAAAGGAAGGGGGAGCTCTGGCACAACAAATTTTGTACTAAAAATGAAGTATACACTGAAGGAACTTCCGAGCTATTCCGGCATGGCGCTAGTCATTCTACGATAGTGTGACATCATCATGCAACAATTGTACCGAGCCATTGTACAATTGCTTGAGCCCATGCCAAAATAGCATGGCACCACACATTTAAAGAATGAATTTCGAGCATCAATAGTATAACGACAGTCACATTACCATAGTGTGAAGCGCCATGCTGGAATAGCTCGGAAGTTCTCTCAGTGTATTTATCGCAAAAATATAAAACTTACAACACTTTGAAGGCCTTAAGCTGTATTTCCACAAAATTTGGGTGAAATTGGTTCGATAGATTTGACATGATTGAAATACAAACGATCAAAGAAACATATTATCAATGTTATATATAACATTGATAATATGTTTGTTTGTCCTTACTAATGTATACATTAGTAAGGATTTCATAATTTGTCCAAAAATATTTTTTTAATTAATTTTATTTAAAAAGTGTTAAATTTTTTGTTGTTTAAAATTAATAAAACGAGAATAAATTTTTAATCCCTTATAAAGTGCAGTTTGACCAAAATAAGATCTCGTTGAGTGAATGAAAAAGTGTACGTCTTTGAAAAATAATTGAGCAAAATACATTTATATGGCTACATACATTTCATAAGGTCTGATCGCAAATCTGATGTAAAATTCTATGGCATTTTATGCTACTTTAAGCATTTCATCAATTACAGCACAAATAGTAGTGCTTACAATCACATTAAGATAAACTGTAAGTTAATGGCAGATTGCGAAGCATCTTTGTGAAATTGCGCTTGCATTGAAATCAATTTCTTGCGAGTCGAACATTCTAATTACAAGTTTCCTTCCTAATCGTACAAAGTATTTGAAATTTTTTCTTCAACCATTTATTTTTTCGCTTCTTCTTTTTTTCTCGCTATCTCGATATTTTTTTTTTCGTAATCTTACGTTTCAAGGTCAATTTAACACCGTTTAATGGTCAAGCCCAAGGATAACAGTCCGCTCGTGAACGCACGCAGAAGCGTATAGAGCGCACGCACGCGGTAACGGAAGTGAGAGCAATTAACGATATAAGTGGTCTGCTGGACTCAGAGCAGATAAGATCGCTCTAACTTCTCCACTCTCCAAGCTCTTTTCTTCACTGCCACTCGATGACGCGATAGCAAATCCAAGGCAGGTGCTTTTTCGGCGCGTTCGTTACCATGTCTTCTCTCTCTATCTCTTTCTCTTCTCTGCTCTCTTTCTCTTCTTTCTCTCTCTCTCTCTCTGGCTTTCTTTCTTGTCTCTTTGCTTCTCGCTTCTTATTCTTGAACAAACGCGCTTGACCGATTACGTTTTTGCCTCTGTTGAGTTTTACGAGTTCAAAATGCGTTGATTAATTTCATCGATCATGTAGATCGCAATCGACCAATTAATATAATAGCTTTATTCCTGACTACGATTCAATTTCATTTTTACAAAGTGAAGTGTGTCAAATGTTTTTAGCGTTTAACGATGAATTAAGAATTATTCACTTCAGTTAAGGGAACTTGGTTCATTTAATTAATAACTTGTTAATTTAATAGTAATAAAATGATATTATATAAAGTATGTTATTTGAAATTGAAACACATTAAACATTTAAGTAATTATCTTATTATACTATACGTGACTGTATTTTTTCTTATAAACAAAAAGTAAATTGTAAAACGTGAATTCTTCAATAAATAATTGAAAAATAAATGATTCCATCTTTGAAATGATTTCAAAAAAGTATTATGATTCGTCCAATATATAAAATTTTCCGTACATTTGAGAAATTGTACAATAGTAAGTTTAAAAAATCTACACTACAAAAACATGTGTCTCATTTTGAGACATTTCTGATGATTGAGACACCAAAAATGTCTCATTTATTCAATTTTAAGACGTTTTTTGCGTCTCAATCATCAAAAATGTCTCAAAATGAGACACTTGTGTTTGCAGTGTATACCTTACATAATTATGTATATCAAAAATATATATAAATGTTTATTTGAGCTGGTTTGTATACATTAAATATGGTTATATAAAGTTTGTTAGTCTTATAAAAACAATAATTTTGATTTTACTTAATGTAGATATAATAAAATCTATCAACACAGTGGTGGCGCATTAATTCGAGATTTGTTTTACAAAATACAATTTACATAACTGCAGAATATGTGAGTATCATGATCGGTTAACGAAAAGACAGGAAGTGAGAGAAGGTACCTTTTACTTTTGTCGGTGCATTAGGCTATTGTTGACTCGCTCAGGATGCAGAAGCCCAGCAAAAGCTCAACTTGACCACAGTTTAACCACATCCTCTGATGGCCTCCTTCTCATTTTTGCGTGCCTTGTGACTCTTTCTTCTCCAATTTCCATCAAATTACTGAATCACGTTAAGATTGTTTTTCGAGTCAACGCACATCGACAGGTTCTTCCATGACAGGTTTTTTGTTGCAGAAAAATAAGTCGACGTTCTACTTTTAAACGCGTAATTAATATCGAAATATGTTGGATATATACGATTGAGTATTTCATATATATAGTTTATGTCCTCGACCACTGAAGGGCTCATTTTATCCAATTTTCAAAAAGACACGCCTGGTTGATTTTGCCATTCAGTTGTTCAACTTGTTACATTAATTTCTTATAATTAAGTGCGCTTTGCCGGTAATAGAAATAAATAACCCTTTTTCCTGTAATTGACTGTCCTCGACGGAACTAGGCAAATATGATTAAACCTCAAACCGCCTGTCACGCTTTACCTTCCCTTCTCTTACTGAAACATATCACTTCCTTTCTACAGAAATCACGAAAAACACAACTTTCTCTTTTTTATTATCATTAATTGATGGATAATTTTAAATTTATTTACACATTTCTCGTTACGGTTAACTAAACTAACAAAATTAATTAGAATTAAAAACATTTAAACAAATAAATAAATACAAGAAATAATATATCATTTTATTACGAAATAAATAATTTCCCTTACGGACGAAAATATATCCAAATATATATACAGGATATAAAATCTATATTTTATATATATCCAAGATATATATCTAAAGTATTTGAGCTTGAAAATATAGAAAAAATATAGGGGATTATATATCTAATATATATAAAAGCGGCAATAAGTATAATATCCAGTCTATATAATTTTGGATATATCTTCGTCCGTAGGAGTTAATGAATTCTTAACATTTATAATTAATTTTTTATTTTGCATAACAAAATGTAACTAAACTTTTGCATTGAATAGTAAAATTAAGTAACACCTACAGAATATGAAAAGAATGTCTCAAGGAATGAACGTATTTTTTGTTTTTGTTATAAAATCTTATTTTTACATGTAAAAATTAAAAAATATATTTACTAGAATATATATATATATATATATATTATTATTTATTTTATCTATAGATAAAATCATGCAATATTCTAGAAAATAATCAATTTAAAATACATTTATTAACAATATTTATTTACCTTATTACATTTATTATATTTATAAGAATTCTTTTAAATTAAATATAAAATTAAATAACTTTTTATAAATATAGTTCAAAAAATAAATAAAATATTAAATTAAATTACAAATTAAAGGAAAAGATGCATATTAAAAAACGAAAAAAGTGTATGGAACAAATGTAAATATATCTTAAAAGAATCGTGATAAGAAGGCTATACAAAATTAACCCTTTGATGATCGAACGTCGCAAAGTGTATACAGAATTATATGTAAACAATTCCTGCGATCATCAACCAGTTAAAGAAATTACAATTAAAGGTGAATGACAAAAGTAATAAAACCGAAATCGTAAATTCAGTATAATATATTTCCATGTAATAGTTTTTGCTATACAGACATTATGTTACAAAGCACGAATTGTTATATTCAATTTCAAACGAGACACAGTATTAATCGACCCGGCCCGTCGACCACGAATCATTGATTAACACATCGATCACGCTTGTCTCACCTTTTGGTAGAATATAATTTTATACATTTATAATACTGGTATTTCGTCAACAGCCGTGCCGTTAGATAAGACAACACGATCAAAAGAATACGATTTCCAATTTATAATTCCACTTCTGATATATGTTATTTAAAATTTTAGACATTACGTTTCTACCCAACCGGAAAATTTCAGTCGTTTCGACGATGGCACGACGTTGGCAAAGTCGTTTCGACATTGTTGATCAACATCGGGCCGATATTAGCTTTGACGTTGGCGTGTTACGCTCGCCAGCGTAGTTTTACAACATTGTCCCTATGTTGCATACCAACATTTTTCCAACCTCGGTTTATGCGTCTTGTTTCAATGTTTTTTGCCAATGTTATTTCGACCTTGTTTGCCAGTTTTAGGCCAACATTACATTGTTTATAATTAAAAAAATATTATTTATTAAATATACACCCAGTTTTTTAATTTATTTCATTATTTTTCATATTTCCTAATTATATTTCATGATTAAATTCAGCTTCGATGATAAAGTTGCATTTTTTATTTTCGAAGATTTGAACTCGTGCCTCCAACGTGATAGACCGTCGCCTTATCCACTGTTCCAATCCTTTGGTTATTCATTTGAACTTCAATAGCTTGTATCACTTTGGCATTCTTAAATTCTCAAAATGTTGTTTACCGACATTCTGCCGACTATTTTAAAAATTGATTTCACATATTTTTATATCAGTAAAAATTAAATCTAATAAATACTAATATTTATATTAATGTTTAATTAATCTTAATAAAAAATTATTTAATTAATTAAATGTTCATATTCTTTTTAAACATAAATAAATAAATGTAAATTTATAATTCATTTTTATTATAAATTAATATTCATTTAATAATTTGTATCTATCTATCTATTTCTATAATATTTTTCCTATTAGTTTATAAAATTATTTAATATTTTATAATTAATATAGTTTAATACAAAATAATATTCTATTGTTTATTAAACCATGCATGTATACGTGGGCTCTATGTTGTTATAACGTTGGCTGCCTATGTTGGCAGTACAACATTAATCACAAATTGGTAAATAAACAATATACAATTTTCGTTACTCAGCCACGAAAAACGCACTTTTCACTCCTAGGAGGTTTTTGAAAAGTGCGTTTTT
>JABFPJ010003449.1:0-16109 GCA_022817425.1 Gryon sp. ZL-2020 | reverse complement strand
AACTGATATGATCAGTAAATATTACTAATATTTTCAGTTGAATCAACTGAGGTTACTGTTGTTTATACCAGTCAACTGAATGAATAGTTAAAATTACTAAATAGTACGATTTTTTTCTTTCAGTGTACAGAAACACGAAAACCATTCACATCTGAAAAATAAGCAATTATAGGAACACGCAAAATTAAATTACATTTAAAATTACTATACTGTACATTAACGCTGACATAAAAATCGTTTGCTTACATTTTTATAAGCACTGTTTACTTTCAAAATACTAGAATTATAGAAAAATTTGTCATACAGTATAGTAAAAATTGCTATTCCGTATCACAAATTTTTCTATAATTCTAGTATCTTGAAAGTAAACAGATTTGTAATAATGTAAACAAAATATTTCTATGACAGCGCTGCTGTACAGTATAGTAATTTTTAATGTAATTTAATTTTGCGTGAAGCTATGAACAATTCAAATATCTGCAGTTGTGAGCAATAGGTCATTACTAAATGTCAGAATACAAAAAAACCACTGATAAAAGGTAACCGCGAGCAATCAAAGAAATTAGATGGAGTATACTTATACGTAAGTAGCTTGGCAATAGATAAGTGATAATACCCTTTTTTCTATCGATGTTAGCTAAGCAAAGGTCTGCGTTCATGCTTTTACGCTTATTAGGTACTCCCTCCACTTACTCGCGAATATACAAACTCGTGTGAGAAGTTGCAAGAATACATACTTCTTGAAATATACATGATTGGTTAGTAAACTAAAGTTTTCCGATATCGAATAGTGCTTACTTAATAATATGCTCGCTTTTGACATTTCTACTACCTATTTAAGATAAAGATAAGAAAGACCAGCATTAAAATAATTTCTATACACCCCATTCATGTCTAATTATAATATCTACATATGGAATAAATACATAAGTTCTTGCAAGTTACAATGTTTTAATTAAATTTTCCATTTCCATTGAATTATAATATGTGCATATGATAATAAAAATAATTGAAAAACATATGTATATATGTTTATAACAATAAACAAATATAATTTACTTAATTAATTTTGCAATTATAGCAATGGATATAATTAACAGTTTGAATATGAAAAAATCTTATATGGTCATTAACATTGCAGAGAAATAGATAATATATTATCAAAATATATGTGCATGATTTTATAAATGTAGAATAATCGCACATATATATTTCCGTATTTACAAGTAAATCTTAAAAATATGATATATGTTATTATATAATATTAAATAATAATTGCAATATAGTTAATGCAAAAATTAATCGATGTAAACAAATTGCAAATTTAGATTTAGAATAGAAATTTGTAGTCACATTAAGAACCGGGTATTATCAAACAAATAGCCCTACCCGATTACCCAAAACCCATTTCATACGGTTAATATGAAATCTCAGGCTGGGATGTTAACGAAAACGGCTTCCCTAATTCACAATATTGTTAAGTTATAAAATTTATTCAGATTATTCTTTGACATAAAAAGAACAGTCTAAATGAATTTGGCATTTTAAAAATTTGTAGAATTTGTTATTTTAGGGAAGTTGTTTTTGTAAACAATCATAACCTGAAGAATTACCTTAAGGATCGACCGTATGACCCGTATGGACCGTATGAACCGTGCAGATCGTATGGACCACGTGGACCATATAAACCAAATGGACCGTTCAGAACACATAGACCTTATATAGCGTATCAAAAATAAAAATAAAATATTTCAGTACGCGCTTTTTTCAAAGTTTTTATTTTTGTTATTTTCATCCCACGTATGATGAGATTAAGAAAATATAACAGGAAAATAATTAATTTAATTTTAATTTAATTTAATGAATTGTTCAATATTTATTCTTTTTTATTTAAATAAATTCCTACCTTTAGCAATTCATATACGCATCATACATGTAGAATGCATATAACATATAATTCATATATATTTTGTTTCACAAATGTATGTTTTTATCCTTATACTCTATAATTGTAAAACAGTTTATGCTCAAGAAGTGTGAGATCTCTGAAATATCGATTGTTCAATTCACGTAGTAATGGACGTAAGTCATTTGAATTGTATGAAATCTTTATTGTTATTACCTAGATCTCATAAAATTTTAACGTCGATACATTCAAATGGGTTAAACTAAATTTAAAGAAAAGTAACTAGGCTTTGAAACAGCTGAACAATATTTTTTGGAAAATTATAAATGCGAAGCCGAGTTCGGGACTAATGGAGACAAATTTTAATTGATTAATTATTTATAAGTATTTGAGAATTAGTATTTATTGCAATAAAAAATGTAATTTATGTACAAGTTTAACTAACTTAGTCATTATATAAATTAATATATAAGTATCTTATAATTAATATATTAAAATTTAAAATGATTTAACTTTATTTGGGGATAATAATGAATAATCAACGACTCATATTTTACTGTACGTTTTTATTTCGTTTGTATCATAGATATAGCTTATGAGTATACTTCTACATCAAGTTTCAAAAATGGATACATTTACATTCATTGTCACTGGATTACTCTTTGTCATCACTTCTCACTCACATCATCTAATACTAATTTTAATAGTCGGTAAACATGAGACTTCGTTATTTTATTACTTAACATAGTAAGTAGGTAGGTAGAAGGTAGATCTATTTTAGGACAGCTATGCTCTCGTTATCGCTATGATTCTTCTAGTGTTACATAAATTAGGTATTTATGGGTATTCGGTGAGAAATGCATGAGGATCTTTTCGTCACTGAATCCTTCGTGCAACTCATTCACTGCATACATAAAACGTTAGGCTATGTTAATATTTACATCAAGAATTGTGAGTTTAAATCCAGGACTCGTCCATTTAATCATAGGTACAGCAAGATAACGCAAACTAAAATCAATTTAACAGTTTTATAATCAAATTATTTTACACGTGGTTAACAACTAGCAAATATTAAAAAAAGGAATTTTCAAAAATTTTGAAAATGTGAAGAATCAACTAATATTTTTTCACTTGTCTTCGGATTCGAAAGTAGACAGTTCAGTCCAATAACGGCTATTGAGTCATCTGTTAATTAGAGACAACTTAATTGCACACAGGTCAAATGGCACTTTTAATACATCGCATTTAATGAACAGTCATTTAACAAAATAACGTATTAAAACCCAATAACGCACGATGAAACAAAAGATAAATTATAAACATTTTTGAAGAATGGAGATCAACATTTCAAAACACCAACTATAACAAATGCATTTTCCACTAATTTTGTCGTTTTCTTAATATTTTTAATCCAAACTTAAATTAGATTTGTCAACTCATTTAATATAAAATTATTAAATTTGTATTTTACGTGTAATACATCCAATGAATTAAATCAATATGTAAACCATTTTATAATTTCATTCTTTTGAAATATTTAAGGTTTTATTGATATTCATATAATTTTGAAAATTTTTCTTTTTATTTCAAATATGCGACGAAAATAAATATACACGATGGCTGTCTGTTTAATAAATTTTCATATAAATATTCATAGACCGGATAATTGACTAGCTTACCTATGAGTGTCCTTAAACAAAAATTGGATACGAATTTATCAACATTTTATCGTATCATCACAAAGACGAAGAAAAAAATCTTCATTACCAATATATAAAAATACTACATACAATTTCATTTCCATGCCAACATAAATAATGTTATAAATGATAGTGACAAAATTTATACATAAATATGGTAATAATTTCAATTGAAAAAGAAATTGTATGATAACAATAATTTTAGTATCACAAAAAATGTTACTTAAAGGAAGAGTTTGTGTAACATATTTTGTGATATAAACTATGATACCTTACAGATATTTTATGTCAACTAAATACCACATTTTTAAATATTAATAATAAAAGTATAGTAGATGGTTTTACTAGACAAGCGATTTCTGTACTTATTATAAATATACGTTCAATTGCATAATAGCAAATAAAAATCGCATTGAATAATTAAATTACATTCTCATAAAAATTACAAATTTAGAGATATATTTAATTATAACTATTAACAAAAATAAATTCGAATAATACAATGTAAAGAATTTCGAAATTAACAATGTCATATGCGTAAATAAAACAATGGTAAAGAACGAATTGTACAGCAATCAGACTATATATTATCGAATTCACTGCTTACTCCTAACTAATTGTAATAAAAGAGCTGATGCAGTTTTAATGTATATTAAATTTATTCGTCTAGAGAAAGAAAAGATGTGTGATATCTTCATGCATTTACATATTTTAAAATATGCAGGAAATTAACGAGATTTATACAAATTGTGCTTTATAATAGTATAAGGTATATCAAATGATCATGTTTCATGTGAAACACAGTTGAAATTAATTGCAAGTATATTCCAATTAGACGTATGTTATATCGTTCTGGTTATCAAGAAACATAAATACACGTCTTTCAATCTTGTTTCACACATATTTCCAATGTAAATGAAATGGAAAACACATCTTTAGTTTCGCTAGGACTGTTTCGCAATTGCACTTCATTCATTCATTCATTTCAACCATATATTCAAAATTCACACTTTTAATTAGACATCTGGAACTCATTTTTTGTTTGTATACTTCATTTTATAAGTAGATTTTCAAATTGTTGTATCTGTAACCTTTGAAATGATTAGAAAATTAGGGAAAAATCATTTATGTTTAAAATTGTTGTTGGCATATCTCCATGATTAATGTTTGTATAATATTGTTGCAACTTAAGTTTAAGTTGAATCCATTAATTTAATCGACGTCTTTTTACAGATTGGTTACAGTTACAAGAATCTTCTCATGCACGTTTCTTATTTATATAACTAATCATTGAATTCGGTTTAGAGAAGTTCTCGCGCCATGTGAATGAGTTTTATTGTAAAACCCATCGATAGTGTCGAGTTTGGCAAGTTAAGGGCAAGTTACTATAATGAAAACTTATGTAATTGTGATTGTTATAATTAGTTTGCAACATTCATAAGGAAATATTTGACTGTTAGTATAATTCGATATCGAAACATAAATTTAATTATAATCCACCTATACATTCGGATGTAAAAATTGTTGAATATTCTAATCTAATAATTTACCTTACTTCCAACATATTCATTTCAGATAATTTCTCTGTTTAAATCGCTGTAAAAGAACTTGATGATTTTATATTTTATATTATCTTGATTAAAAAATATTTAATTGCAACATTAATCATGAAACTGTATTCTATGTGTTTAATAAAAAATATCATCTAATTTCAATAAAAATTTATATATGTTTACCGGTTCCATACAAAACTTCTGCTTAATAATATCAGACTCGTTGTTATTCTAAGTGTCAACGTTACATTTATACTCCTTCGTCCTCCATTGATAATGTAACATTATAAGTACGTGTAAATCGACGCCTTCTGTACAAATCGCATTCAAACAATTAATTCATTATTATTACAATTTTTACGTATATCTATGTTTGTTGGACGTATTGGCGTCGCAAATGCTGCTCTGCGCCTCGCTAAATTATAATTATTAATATTCACTTGAATATCATACTTTCTAATATAATCGTAATCACGTGCAACATCAAACGTAAAATAGCAATAGAATGGATCATAATACGAATATAAAGCTTTCTACACCACCGCTGTTTTTTTCCTTTTTTCAGACTGTTTTTTGTTTTTGCCGTATACATATGCCGGGTGGGCTTGGGCGTAATCACATTTCTTGACGCATGCAAATTAACGAAAAATCCTCTTCCGAAGACAGTGTTTTAAGTTATTAAAAAAATTGCAGATTTATTAATTTTGCTGACATATATATAATTATATATATCATTATAATAAATGCAGATTACCGTGTATTTTACAAAAACGTTTAATAGATAGATCAAAAGTTAAACGTATAACAAACTGCTTGGAATAAACATTGCTTACGATTAATCGAAAAAAAATTTTTTCACAAACAAACGAGTACTGCAGACATTCATTAGTGACGTTCATTTATCTTATGAAACTACGTCACGAATTTTGAAAAAAACACAATGAACTGAAGATGTGAATTAATAGATTTCTAATTAGTTGTGAAGTCCATTATTTTATCAGTTTTACCTAAAAGCCTTTTTAACCGATCCGTAGAAAAAAGTGACATTCTACAGACTGATTTGTCTTCATAAAAAACACATACGACAAAATGTCATTCTTGTCAGGTTAGGCAAAAAATTTTGTTTGTGACAGGTGTGAAAAGTTATTCCTGGTCGGCTGAGCTACAGTTTATGTATTTTATGTATTTATGTATTTATTTTACTATTTTTTCGTTTTTATGTTGAAAGTAACCCACGGATTGCAATACAACTTGCCTTATGCAAAGAACTAACTTTGTTGTATGACAAAATATTGTATTTTTAAATAAAGAATTAAAAATGTAAGATATTTTCTAATTTAACTTAAAACATATTTTCCAATAATAGAATCAAGGAAACATGAAAAAAAAGAAAAATGCATGTAAAAATGGATGATTAGCCACATAAAAAGCAATAATTTAATGAATTAAATATAAGAAATAAAGACAAATATTATTTGTTCGCAATTCATGTTTACGTACTTATGATCGTATCTATTACGCTAAATTATTATTACGATTATATTTTATAGATGCGTTGCTATGTGGATTATAAGAGAGTGTAATATCGCGCGGATTCGCAGTACGTGGCTTAATTACATATGAATATTATTTATAATATTATTTATTAAGATTATCAACGGTAGAATATTAATATTTTATGTTTAATCTACGAATATATTTTTTCACATTTTCGTCTTTTAGTGTAAATGTGTATTGAAGTTAATCATGTTTTGTTTCATCTCAATTTTTCTCATTTTTATATTCTCTTTGCTTTGTGTGTTATGTCTTACAATTTTCATTAATTTATTAAATTTCATAGGTTTATTCTAACATACATCAATCATTTTTCCAATCATTATACACATGAAACTATTTTTTTTTAATTCGTACAAATTTGTTTCATAACAGTTACAATTATATGACCTTTAAGTTAAATAAAAGTTTGCATTTTAGCATTGAGTGACATCTCGACGAATGGATTCATTAAACGAAGTTAATAGAAAAAGTGTTCTCTCTTGACAATGGTTGAAAATTAGCTTTGTAGGACGACGAGTGTCAATTGTGTACACAGAACTGCTATGTCCATAAAAGATCCATTTGTCGTGACGGCGATTTAAACAAAAATATATATATTGGACGATGTAAGATGTTTGTTGCTTTCATTCTTTCATAATGTTTTTCTTCATTTTTTTTCTTTTTACTATTTTTTCGTTTTTTTTTTTCACTTCTCATTATTAGGACTAATTAAGCAAATACCAACAACTGGCGCTACATCTAAGGGAAAGTCTACCCTGACACCAAATTACGTATTTAATGTACTATGAGTGTATTACTCGTCCGTGAATGGTTCAAGTGCATTCATCTAGTTTGAAATTCGAGGACAACTTGGGTCTGGAAATTTTGTTGTATTTAACGACAATTTCAGTTGCAACAATTTTGAATGAAGCTCAACTCGAATTGCAAGCAAAGATGACACCATCGGATTTCTAATCGTTCGTCGGAACATTGTCGGTTTAATGTAAAACCCGCGTAAAAGTATCATTGTGTTATACGACGAGTGAATTGTAAGGTAGAATAACAAAATTTATATATTTCACTTAATGAGAATTGTAAAAAAGGTTAATGTTTATGTTCAGGTGGTGAATATTAAACTTAATTGGACGTCCAAAAATTTCTCTAGTTTTTAGAGTTTTGCATAATCGTTGAGCAAATCATGAATTAAAGTTATTTTCATACAAATGAATTTCGTTATTAGCTCATCTAACTGTCGTATATATAGCAGATTAATAGCGCAGCACTGTTTTTACTCATCAAAGAGCAATGGTTTTTATTAAATAGGAAAAATTCTGCAAATTTTCTACGATAAAATAAGTATTCCATTTTAGTATTCTGGATTTATGTTAAAATCAAAATAATGAGATTTGAGCGTACTATTTTATTGGTATATTTATTGTAATGCAAATTAAAAATACTGTTTACAAAAATGAACGAATAAAAGTATATGACAAATTTAACAATTTTGTAAGTAGAGATTCAACGATCATAAAAAATTATTATTAACAGTCAGTCAATTGAAAAGAATGAAAACTAAGTTTACAACTTAACAACAAGTCAAATTAACTGGGAATGTAAATTTCGGGAATTCGAACAAGTCAAAACAAAATATGTAATAATCACTTAAATATATATATAATTTATATAAAACTGTGAAATTGTCGTTTTTCAGTAATTTAGAAACATTCAGCAATTTTTAAGTGATATACAATAAAACATTCGACAAATTTTATTATAAAATTTAAAAACATGTGATTAACTAAACTTTCAATCGATCGTTAAATCTGAAAGTGAAATGAATTATTCTCAAGGAATAACATAAAGTCTATAACGCAGTAAACGTAAACGTAATACAAAATTCTACACAGACATTAATACGAATAAATTAACATGGCCGATTTAATGTGGAAAAGTAGCAGTTTTTCAATATATCTAGATAAAATATCTTATAGAACATTAAATGATCGACCCGCCTGAATGAAACAAAAAACAACACTTTTCAATTATGCGATTTGGCATTACTTATGTCAGTGTTTGTTCTCTCCATTACCTATTGATGGCATAATTATAATTGGCAACTTAGTACATTTGCTTTGAGAAAATGAAAATTGTTATTTCCGGTATATACTAAATTTAACTATGGCACAATATCGAAAACGTGAAAACAACGATTTTTCCATAATATATTGCAAGATTCCAACTTATCATCTAATCAAAAATACTATCAATTTTCATTTTCTCATGCAAACTATTGAAATTTCACAGAGAAGTACGTTATCATTATCAGAGGTGGAAAACTACATGATCTTATGAATCTTGAGTTATACCACTGTCCCCATAAATCGTTAGTTTCAAGATTCGTACAACGTAATACCGCGTACATATTATGATGTACAGTAGTCACGCATTAGTATTCTGCTGATCGAAACAGTTTCACTACAATTCACGAAGATTTAATATTTCAATCTACATCATCATTTCGATCATCATTTTCTAGTTTTGCGTTCAATGTGTGCAAATGCAAAATTGACCATAATCGTATGTCAGCAACTGTATCCTACCTTGAGGACAAAGGTTCAGCGCAGAGCTGTGTTTGGGCAAATTGCTTTCGCGGTAAATTGAGATCACGACGATGAGTTGAACTGAAGTCGAAACTCAGCCACAATCCAGGCAGAGACCATTAGAGAGGAAGAAAGGAGCATGAAGTTTGTCCGGCAAGAGTGTACCGGGTACGACGCAACGGGTTCTTAAAAATCTATATCGTGAGAGAGATGTGTGAAGGAGCTCATCTGACATCTTCTCTTTGTATTAATTCCGTCAAAATACATTCTAATAATCAGTCGAGCCGAGCCATCGGATCGTCTCTTTCATCGTCGATGGCCAGCCAGGTATAAGTACGTAGTCGATCGTTTGCGACTTTATTGCAGTCGCGCGTTTACTATCATTATCTAAAAAAAACGGACGACATTCAGCAAGGTCTCCTATGTTGGTACCTTGCTAACGGCCTTCAAGAGATCGCTTTGGGCTTTGTCCAGGCCGCCAACGTGGTGCTGTTGGTACTGCATATTCTGTTGCTCCTGCTGCGTCTTCGCTTGCTTCTCAGCTTGCTGTTTCTTCATCATGTCCTGTTCTTCCTTCTCTCGTCTTGCTTGTTCATTAATTTCTTGCACTGCTCTTATCTCCTTCTTCCGCTTCATCCGCCGATTCTGAAACCAGATCTTGATCTGTCGTTCTGTTAGACATAGCGCGTGGGCGATTTCTATTCGCCGCCTTCGCGTTAAATATTGGTTGAAATGGAATTCTTTTTCTAATTCTAGTGTTTGGAATCGCGTGTACGTTTGTCGACCTCTACGCCTAGGACAGCCATTTGGACCTGAAAGACAAAAGAATGCAATATTAGTTATAGTGAATGCGTTTTTAAATTTGTTTCTTATTTCTTATAATAAACATTGCAAATTTATAAGGTATTCAATTTCGCACAATGTTTTGGAAAACATTGTAAACGATTGGCAAGTAGAGTAAGTTTAACAAAATAACGCAATTTGGCGTAAAATAAATCTTAAATGAGTTATTTAATATTAGGATTTACTTAATTTATAATAATAGATTGTATAGTGTGTGTATAAATTATTCACATATTGCTAATATACTTCTACCAACATTTCTATAAATATCATGATAATGTAAATAAATATATTCCATTTGTTTAGTTATGGTATTTTATACCTCGAAACATAATATATGAGAAATTCTATATAAATTTTATCAAGAGACACGGTAGTATCTCTGGCCAATTTAGAGAGTGTTAGCAAATATTTCCAAATATTTATTCAACTTGAATATTAATACTTTTTTATGAAAAAAAAAAATTATACAAAATTATTATCAAATATTGATCTATGTATATTACATAAATAACTTTATAAAATACAGTATTTTTTTAATTATAAAAAAATGAATAATTCTTAATTGATTTAAAAAAATATTAAAAAATAGAGACATTCTTTATCATAAGAACATAATAATACATTTAATAGTCAATTTCTAACAAATATGACACAAAAGGTCACAACCTTCAAGTAATTTTTCTTTATTTTCCATTTCTGGAAAATCAGCAAGTTTGTAATATCTATATTCATTGTGTTTTTTTAACATCCTTCAAGAAGTGTCACAAATCTTAACTCTCTCTTTTTATCTTGACTTTCTCTTACACAAAAGAGTAATTTTCAATGTACAATTTATTACAGGGGTTAAGTGGGCTAGAGTAAAAATCTAAAAAAAATGGAAAAAATAACAAGAAAAATAAAAAAGAATAAATTGTAGTACAAAAGTACAAAAGAAAAGTCAGTGTAACACGGTTTAAAAAAAAAGTCGTGAGTTGTTTCAAGAGACTGCCACGCGAATCCTTTTTTTAGAAAAGTCCTGATGCTGAACGAACTTTCACCGAAAAATCACGGCTATAAATAAGAGATCGTCTATACTCAAAGTTTTTTTTTATGATGTTTATGTAGTTATATGTAAAGGTCCACAATAACCGTATTAGTTCAGGTACATTCTAACAATACCACAATATTGTAGTGGCTACGAAATCATTGACTTCATATTTATGGAAATATTTCCAGTTTTATTACTCTAAACGGTAAAAAAATTATAATCAGAAAGACTATCATTGTAAAATCGTTGAATAAGTGAGATTAATAAGTCCATTTGAAATGATTTATAGTGGCAAAAAATTTGTTGTATTTAACGATTATAAAATCATGTTTTATGATTTTACAAAGAATATTCCCTATTTTATAGACAAATTTATAAGCATAGAAATCATTTCATGATATTAACTGAAGTAGAATATTAATATACGGGATTTTTATTGCACATGATGCAAAAAATTGCGCGTTTTTTATATAGTCTCTTTTCAAATAACTTAAACCGGTTCGACATTTCAAACCAAAAACAGCTTCTTAAGAATCTCGTTACAGTGCAGGTTTCATTTTCTTGCAGCAAGTTAATACAATTATTGACCACTGACTGTTAACAGATAGGAAATAACATATTAAATTATTATAATTGGATTAAAGTTTTCATTTCTACAAAATGGAATTCATTAGAAGAAATACGAAAAATTATTTAATTACTATTCTAATTATATCATTTCGGATATAATTCTACTAGCTTCTTTATATCAGATTACACAAAACATTGTTAAAAAAATTATATATATCAATTTACACAAGAAAGATATCAAGTACCATTAACATTTACTTAAACGACTCATAAATTTTCGAATGCATTTTATCTGGTCATTTATACTCTATTAATATCAGAATTTTATAGATAATTATTACATTAAATAGTCTGTAAAATCAATTCGATTGTTAATGCAATTCTTAACTCTGATTCATAGTTTTATTTATACAAATGACAATTTTATTCCATCATTTATTAACTTTTTACAAGCATTAAAGTACTAATAAGAATAAATAATCTTTTCCCCCATGTTTTCTCTTGTTTACTTATACAGCGTTTAGACTTTAAGATGAAATATAAAAATGCGCATTTTTGAATAATAAGTTGCAAAATACTATTGTTGATAATAACAGAATACATAAAACAACTAAACTTCATAACAATAAGTGCACACATTGATAAAAGTGTGCGTGTGTATTGGGTTTGAAAGACAGGAAAGGGCACTTCTTTACGTGAAAAAGATGTACCGGTTGGAGTTGGCCTGCTCTCAAGAGCTCACATTTGGGTAATGTTCTCGGGAACACTGGAGCCGACATTAACCGCGTATCGTTCAGAATCGTGCGGAAAATCTCGCGGAATGTCGAGAATGTTGATATTGAATTCAACATGGCCGTTCACAGCAGGGTCGTTTCACGAGAACGTGAGCATCCAATGTGCACTTATACGTATATATGTGTACTGTATGTATATATAGGAAACGTATAGCCTCGTGTTTGTGCGCGTGTACGCAAGTGCATGTGCACATGTACACAGTGGCGTGCAAGCGACACATAGATAGGGTGCTTTCGATGAGTGCAAAGGGGGGGTGGTTTCGGAAGGGTGGACCGAGCCTCGTTACCAAGGCAACCGAGGGGGAGACCATTTTATCCCCGAGCATTGGGGCCAACTCGACTGGCGAAATCCACCGCTTTTTTGCTTCCGTAGGAATTCGAATAGAAAAAAGCAAACCTTCTACTAAGAAAGAATCGAAAGCTTGCGTACAAATTGCCGACGATACGACGTAAAAGTTAATTTCTCGACTTATTGTCAAATGTCGTTGATACAATTTTTGTTTATTTAAAGTATCTTTAGTAACGTTTTTATAAGAGACTTAGACACGAACATGAATGTAATGTAGGTGTTGCTAAATAAAATGGACAGTAACAATGAATATAATACTTAAAGATAATAATCATATAGACTATGTATTACTTTAATTGAAAAAAAATGAATTGATTATTTTAATGTTTTGATTTAGATCACTATTAAAAATTATTGTCACGAAACAAAAAACGCCTTTGTATTGTTTCTCTTTTCAGCGAAATAAATTCTTTATTTAAGAGATACAAAAAGTTATTTAAAAAAATAGTCAATCAACTTATTTTATTTTTCTAAAAGAAATGTAATGAAAATATTCAAGCAGATTTGAAATACGAATCATATAATATTTAATAATATAATGAAATTTGTTAATAAACAAATAACAATTAAAAAATCTACAAAATAAAAACTATTACTATCATATAAATTGGTAATTTTATGTTTTGTAGCTGATGGATTCATAAAAATACCCTTTAACATATCAGTAAACTGGTAACATGTTTATACTGCTCGGGATTAGAATCAATAATATACCTAATTATATGCACTCACTAAAAACATTAAAATTACGATGTTACGAATTATAATTAAATCGTAATATCGTTATGCTGAACGTGACAGGGCGATTGAATTTTTTTTCTTCGTGATAATGTAACATTTAGGCGTCCCTACTCATAGCACTATACAAGCGAGAATGAAAACAGAGGTCTGCGCCTAATTGCCGCTGTATATTAAGTTTAATATCTGGCTTTAGTTCTAACACGAGGACACAGAGACCGTTGAGCCGAGGATATTGGAAAACTTTGGCCGCCTGGGTGTCGCTTTTGTAAAACCGCCAAAACCGACATCACGGTCTGTCACTTTCTCTCTTTCTTTGTCTATTACATTACATATCATTGTCTCTTTATCATATCTCCCTGCAAAATTTTGATATATTTGAAGCAATAATAAATCAGTTTGAAATTCTAAATGTCCGACTCATGTCGGCCTTGATCTCCCTCTTCTAGAAATTATTGGGGCTGCAGTAAAAAAAGATTCCAACACATTATCTTTTATTTAGAATTATATTTATTCAAATAAAGATATGTTTAAAATAATTTTATTTTAAATAATTGTATTTTTACGTTGGATTCACCTATTTTTCTGATTAAAAAAATCAATTATTAAAATATAAATTGATCAGAGAATCAATTTATATTAACTTGACATGAAAAGAACTTTAGGTTTTGAACTTCATTCAAGTAATAGAACTAATAATCGCAGTCATAATGGAAATAACGATATAATTATTTTACGGCTTTGTAAGGCAAAACGAAAAATCATGCATAATAACCATAAATTTCAAGTTATAGCAATTGAATCATATTTTCCAAACTGCGGTTAGAAGTGTCTGAAAAGGGTTGTTATACCTGCAGTAATCACTACGATTATGACACCTGTAATAAATTTTTGTATGCCCCAGAAGAAATAGCCGTAATAATGTTCTATTGTGTATTGCGTTCATAATTTTTCACGCTTCCTCAAAGTAAATTCATTTTTTGTAAACGTTGAAATTAGTTTTTATTAATGGAATAAATGAAATGCATTATTACGCGTTTTAATGATTTCTGTTGTTCTTTTTCAACTGATCATCAAAATCATTAGACCGGACGTTTACTGCAAGTGGATCAGACAGTTCAGAGCTCATATCAAACATACTGTGATCGAGAACTATAGGGCTACAGGTCGTCGTAAATCTCAAATGGCGATTAAATGTCAACCGCGCACTCCGGGACGTTCTATCTACGTTCGGTTTCCATAGCGTACGAGATGCGCCTGAAAACAATAACTCGATTTTAACGGCCATTAAAGCCGTTCGGTCCGTTTACACTGACGTTTTATTGGCTTTAAGTGAACTTGTCTGGAAGGCACTTTCCTATTCTTTGATCAGTTATTCCATTAATTTGATAATTAATCTAATTTTAGATCCACAAAAAACTCACTTCAATTAGAAAAATCAAAACAAACGAAATTAATCTTAATATCAAGTTGTACATTCAAGATATCAAAAATATGTGAATTTGAGGGGATTGAAATAAATTTATTATTCTTTCTTAAATTACAACTTCAAAAATATCATAAATATATATTCGAGAAACGTTTGACATAAAATTTTGTATTTTTTAAGTAACAATCAAGTAATGTTTAAATATTTACGGAAGTACGTAAAAAACGAATATTGTTTACAGTTTAGAATTGAATATTCATATGTGTATAAAGTCATTATAGATATGTTAGCCTTATGGGAACATCGATCTTAGATAAGCATTCAATTATACGTAATGTTATGCTAAGTTGAGCTTAATTGTTTCATAAATACGTCTTATCAGTAAAGTCATTGAATAATTCGCATCATAATTGAATACACAGTAATAAAAATGAATTGAAATGTAAGCATTGAGGTTATATTCCCAATCTAAATGTCGAGTTTCATGCGTTCATGTACAATAATAATTAAAAACATAACAAGATGATAGATAAATGAATGATAAAATATTAGTTTGTAAGCAGATGAACTTAGAGCAATAACAGTTTAGAAACATGCTATTATTTCACGTTTATCTTCAATTATTTCTATATAATTTAGCATCAGATGGCTATAAAGAAAAACTTTTATGTTCCGTTTCATTTGAAGAAATATTTTCTTCGCAGAATAACAATATTATTTTTTTTCTTAGAAAAGTTTTGAAAGAAAATGTCGAACTATTGATGATTATGAAAGAATAACGCGGTTTGTAACAGAACAGAATAATGTATTTCAAAGGTAAAAGTCAATTTTTTTTCGCGTTTATAGTATTATACAAATTATTAAAACATTAAATCAGGAATTCGACTTCAGATATTTTCTAAAAAAGCTATTAAATTTGTAGTTAAAAGTTTAGATGAAAATATACTAAAATTTTCATAATGGTTTTATAAAAAATGAACTATTCTAATGTACATTTAAGTTTTTTTATTGAAAAAATTTATTAAAATAAAATAAAAAATTATCTAAGCTAGTAAAGATAT